>BQNB010063600.1:0-35623 GCA_026074375.1 Tanacetum coccineum | reverse complement strand
TCATCGACATACAAGATTAGGAAAGTGACATTACTCCCACTAGCTTTTAGATATACACATGGCTCATCACGATTTTGAGTGAAACCAAATTTCTTTATTTCATCATCAAATCGTTTATTCCATTGCCTTAATGCTTGCTTAAGCCCATAAATGGAACGCTTTATCTTGCATACACGGTTTAGATATTTTAGATTGACAAAACCTTTAGGTTGCTCCATGTAGACCTCTTCAGAGAGATATCCATTGAGGAAGGCAGTTTTGACATCTATTTACCAAATCTCATAGTCATAAAACGCGGATATGGCTATAAGAATCCTAATAGCTCTAATGTCTACAATAGGAGAGAAGGTTTCCTCATAATCAATCCTTGGGGTTTGAGTATAGCCCTTTGCTACAAGATGAGCTTTATAGGTGTGTACAGCTCCATCCATGTCGGTCTTCTTCTTGAAGAGCCACTTGCTACCAACGATTTTGCCGTTAGGAGGAAGATTAACTAAGTCCCAAACTTTCTTATCTTTCATGGATTGCATTTCCACATTTATAGCATTCAACCATTTATCAGACTCAGGGTCTAACAATGCAGATTTATAGTTAGCGGGTTTGCCAAGATCCCCTAACTCATGCTACTCAGCATCGATGTATAAGCACATACGATCTGTGGGACGTCATGTCCTTGTGGACCTACGAATGGGAATGATATCACTTTGAGGTTCATCTATTTCTAGATCATTATCTTCATGATTTAAGCTAGTGTCTATAGAACGATGCGTATCTTCTTCTTGAATAATTTCAAGATCTTCTAGACTCCCACTTCCTTCTTGAGTTATAAGACTATTCTCTAGGAATTCAGCATTTCGAGCAACAAGGACTTTGTTCTCGGGTGGGTAGTAGAAAGAATATCCCATAGTTTCCTTTGGGTATCCTATAAAGATACACTTAATAGTAGGGGTGAGCATGGTGCAGATTCTGGCAAAAACCACACCGCATCCGCAATTACGGATTCTATAAAAGTATAAACCGCACCATGCGGATCCTGCGGTTTCGGTTTTGCGGTTTTGCGGTTTTCAAATGCGGATTTTCGGGTTTTAACCGCACCACACCACATATGACCATTTTTTAAATTTGGGCTTGAACCCAATAAAAATTTTGGGCTTGAATCAAATAGTAATTTTAGTCTTAATGTAAATACACTATTATAATTATATTCATGTGAGATAAAACTGAAAATATAAACACTTAATTAGTAAAACGTAAAATATAAAACTGATAAAACTGTAAATACACCGCATCCGCACCACACCCCTAAATCTACTTTATACTTTTAGCCCAAAGAAAGCCCGCATTTTTAAAAGCCATGTGTTTCAATTTTTGAGAGATTATTAGTAAAAATTTGAAATATTTTTATTAAAATTATTATTTATACTCCCTCCGTCCCAAAATTATTGTCCCCCGACAAAAAACACACAGTTTAAGAAAAGTGCATTTACTACTGCTTTCTCTTTCTTACTTTTTGACAGAATGACAGTTTTACCCTTACCTAATAAATTAAAGTCTTCTTTAAAGTTTGTAATAATAATTTCAAACAAGGGTAATATCATAAACTTGATCAAATTTCCCTATCTATTTTTAGTAGTGGACAATTAAATTTGGACATCCCAAAAAGGAAAGGTGGACAATAAAAATGGGACGGAGGGAGTAGCAATTACGGTGCGGTTCGGGTATAGCGGTGCGGACTTACAGGTAAAACCGAAACCGCATCGCAAATTCGGTTTTTCTTATTTTTAGAAACCGATCCACCGGTTTTTGTCGTGGTGCGGTTTTTGCAGTTTTGGTGCGGTTTCTGCTCACCCATACTTAATAGACATGGGTTCTAACTTGTCAGGCTTGGTAAGAGTATCTCGCTTAACAAGTGTCTCACAACCCCAGACTTTTAAGTAAGACAGCTTAGGGGCTTGCCCATGCCATACTTCGTATGGTGTCTTTTCAACCTTCTTAGTTGGAACCATATTGAGAATGCGTGCAGCAGTCTCAAGAGCATAATCCCAAAAGGACTTTGGAAGAGTTGTTTGACTCATCATGGATCGAACCATATCTAGTAGGGTTCTATTTCTCCTCTCCGACACACCATTGTGTTGTGGAGTGTAAGGAGGAGTACGATGGGCGATAATCCCATGATCCTTCAGATGATCCAAAAACTCTTGACTCATATATTCGCCCCCACGATCAGAACGTAGCGATTTTATGGTCTTACCGAGTTGATTTTCTACTTCCTTTTGAAACACTTTGAAAGTTTCAAACACTTCATGTTTATGCTTTAACAAGTAAACATAACCATAACGACTAAAGTCGTCAGTGAAAGTGACGAAGTAGTTTGCTCCTTGTCTTGACATGATCTTAAATGGGCCACATACATCGGTGTGTATTAGTCCAAGTAAGTCTTTGGCCCTTTCCACTTGATGTGTGTAAGGTTTTCTTGCCATCTTTCCAGACATACAAGGAACGCATTTTTCAAAAGCCCTAAGGTCAGTTGAATTGAGAAGTCCATCGTGTTGCAACTTTTCAATGCGTTTCTTGCTGATGTGTCCAAGACGACAATGCCACAAGAGAGCAGAGTCCAAGTCTAGCTTGGCTCTTTTGTTGCTTACAGTATATATAGAACTTTCATTTGCATAAGAATTAGACAAATCAATTTCAAAAATACCATCCCTTGGGATAGCACTAAAATAAACCATGTTATTCCTAGAAACTTGAATTGTATTATTCACGAAGCGGTTAATAAAACCATCTTCGTACAAACGGGAAACATAAATTACTCCTCTAGTAATAAAAGGAGCATAATGACAATTGTTCAAAACAATCTCTAATCCACTCGGGAGACATAAATAAAAAACGCCAATTGCTTCAACAGCTTCACGTTGACCATTGCCCACGTACAAGCTAAGAGCCCCCGGCTTCAGTTTCCTACTTGCCCTTAGACCCTGCGTTGTATTACAAATATGAGTACCACAACCAGTGTCATAGATCCATGATCTATTAAGGAAAGTATTGAGTTCTATAGTGAAGATACCTGAACCACCAGCTCCAGAGGCTGCGTTCTTTTTCTTCTTCAGCAACTCGGCTAAATACTGAGGACAATTCCTCTTCTAATGTCATGTCTCACCACACTCATGACAGATTGAGTCCTTTGCGGGATCTTCCCTCTTGGGTGGAGGGGGAATCTTGGGCTTGGGAGCATAAGCGAGCTTATGTTTCCCCTTCCCTTGATTTTGTCCCCTAGCAGCCATTTGGGGTTGTTGTTTCTTGTGCTTATTGTTCCCTTTCTGGACCTTACCAGCTCGAATAGCATGTAGAGCAGGAGCGTTGTTTTTGGGCAGAGTTTGCTCATGGAGCTTTAGCATAGCATGCAACTCATTAACTGTCTTCCCCAGGCTATGCATATTATAATTCTGCACAAACCCGTCAAATTCCTTGCGTAGACCAATTAAAATCAGACTTACTGCAAGGCCAAGTGTCACGGGGTGCCCCAAACGCTCTAGATTGTCTATATAGCTCTTCATTTTCAAAACGTAAGAGCTAACAGACTGCCCTTCTTCCTGCTTGCAAGAATGAAAATCTCGCGTAGTCTGAAGAAGCTCCTGCTCTGCTTGTTGAGCAAACAGAGTTTTTAACTCCTTTAGCATGTCATTAGCATGGAGGTTTTCCAGATTTCGTTGGATCTCTGGTTCCATGGTCATGAGCATGAGTCCAGCAATCTCTTTTGATCCTTTAATCCAAGCAGTATGAGCTGCAACGATTTCAGGAGCAACTTGCTGACCCTCTGAAGCTACAGAAGAGGAAGTGGTTGCTCTAGGTAATTCAACTTATCCTCAATTGATAGTACAATCCTAAGTTGTCGATACCAATCAATAAAGTTGGGTCCAGTCAGTTTTTGCTTCTCGAAGAAGCCCCTGAAGACCGAATTGTTAGCTGACGAGGTTGTCATCTACAATTAGAAAAAGTTCAAATATTAGTATTGTCGATAATTAAATTCTTAAAAGAATTAACTACCCAATTAATTACTAATAAGACTAAGATCCAACTTGACCTCCCACTTATTACAGAAGGTCTGACCAACGTGTAAACAAGTAGGGCAAGAGGTAAGCGACGCGCGTTAATTGCATGAAATGAAACTCTTAGTTTTATGAGACTAGTGACATTAGTAACTCTTATAGTAATGTCAAAAGCATATTTGGTCTCATCTTATGCCTCGGGTCCGAGGTCTGACCATGTAACTCGATTTAAGTTCACCAAAAAAGAACGTGCGAAAATTGACATAGATCTGACCTATGAAAAAATTCGCCATGGGTTGGTAAGGCCTTGAGGTCTGACGAGAGAGGTGAAGCCAAATGCACGTGTTTTAGTTTTGGCTGGCATAGGCTTAAAATTTTATATAAGGGTATACAAGCTGCACTAATTACATGTGGCTATTCATACAACTCCTGACTATGATGCAGAATGTCTAAATTTAATGAATAATAGACACATTACACGTGAAATTCCCGACATATATCCGGGTGTTTACACCATGAAGGTTGGTTTTAAAAAGTCGGGTTGGGTCAACCCGGCCAAACCAGTTGTCTTGTTATAAAGCTTTAGTTAGGACGACTGAATCAGTTATATTTTGTTACAATCTCATTTCGACCTGTTCGTTTTTAATTTTGCAACTTACATCTTTTATGCAAAATATGTCAACGAAACAAGCTATAGAGGGTGTTTGAGATTGCATTATCAAAATAAATTACGCTGTTGCAAAAGTGCGCTTTATCTTAAAGTAACTGAAAATCACCTGTATCAAATGGTTTGTCAAACATAATAATCAGATAATTTACTCCAAAACACAATCTTAAATGCCCTCTTATTTTTTATTTTTTCTTTATTTTGGTAGCCAGAATCGACACAAGAAGAAATCTGGGAGCCAAATGGCAAAAATAGAACCCACATGACAGCCCTCAGAATCAATAACCATATCCGATAAACCAATCAGATAACACTGACTTGTACACGATATCCTAATCTATCATACCTGTTTGGTTCAGTATATAACAGTCTAGTTCACCATCATCTACACTCACCCTTTTACAAACTACCATCTCTCCAAACATTCCCTTAAAGAAATGGCAACCTCTGCAATCCAACAGTCAGCATTCGTTGGCGAGTCAGCATTGAAGGTAATCACAGAATGCCTCGAGTTCTCAAAAGAGTTTTCCCCAATTGACGAACCATAAGACTCTCACTAGGTTTTCTGCTAAAGTACCTAGATCGCCACATTCATCATATAACATGATTGTGTGAGTCTTACAGCCAAGATAAAACAAGAACAGAATCATCATGACAGCTTAATTAACATTTAATTTTGATCTATTCTTCTTTTTATCAATATAACATATGTGTAGATTCTAGGTTGTTTATTCATTATTTATGAAAAGTATTGCATATAGTTTCTATAATTTTCTAATAAAACAATAAATAAAATAATATATCAAGATTTCATGCAGCCCTAGCGTGTTTATTCATCATGATATTCTTTATTTCAAAGGAAACAAATACCAACCTTTCATTGCAAAACATTTTTACAGGGGTTATGTTATGTTATTTGTATAAGGGAGGTGATTTGTGCACTATGTTTTTTTTGCCATACACCACTAATCATGCATCACCGGTTTGTACTGTGTGCATTACCGGTGTAATTTAGTGGTGTATGACAAAAAAACATGGTGCACAAATCACCTCCCTTTGTATAATTCGGGCTCACAAAAAGTAAACATATTTCGTATTTTTATTTTTTTTATCACTTGTTTACAGAACAACATGATTTTTTATCATTTTATATTCCGTACTTTTGTCAGTTTAATATTTTTGACTTGTTATATTTTATATTTTTTATTTCCCATTTTCTATTCACATTTTTATAATATAAAAAAATAAAATAAATAAAATAAACAAAAAAGTAAAAAAAGACAAAAACAATCGAAAAACATGAAGGGGTATTACTTGTAAACATGGAGGGTCTAAATAACTCAACTTTTTTTATAGAAACGGTACCCGCACGTTGCTGCGGCGGGTATCCGTGTGATTATATTTTTCGACGACATCAATGATTCATGCATTGCTTTTATAGAAGGAAAAAATAATGTCCAACAGATGTTATTAATTGGATATTAGCTTGTTTTCTTGCTTATGCATTTTGTAACATTAAAAAAAGCTTTTATAGTAGTGTACCCGCGCGTTACGGCGGCGGGCACCATATAATCAAGATTTTTGTTAAGGGATTATATGTTTCTCGTGATGCTAACTTTGCACATGGCGATAACTTTAGGAAACAACTTTACGGCACACTATTTCATAAAAAAATTGCAGACAACTCGTGCATCACGATGCAATGAAGATACGAAACGGTTGTCACCACTATTGCTAGTTGTTTTGGACCTGTAATATTATATAATGTTTAAACATAAAGGGTGTTTTAAAGTAGCGGTTTTGGCCTATTTATGGTGGTATCTATATTGCTAAGTTATGGTCGTAAATGATGATTCGTTGCGTGGTCCAAAAGGTGGTGTTAGAAAGTCTAACCGCCTGTTGTGTACCATTTGGTATATTAAGTATACTTTTTGGTGAGACGGTATTTTAAAAATATCATTAGTGAATTGTAAATTTCGGATATTTTAAAGAGGAAAAAAAATGATAAGATGATTATTTGGTATCATGTGGTATATATTTGTTGTACTTATGAGTGAGGTAGTATTTTAGTAATATCATTAATGATTTGTAAATTTTATTCAATGTGTGTTTTAAAAATGGAAAAAAAGTAAGATGGTTTATTCATTATTGTTTTGAATCATGTGATATATTAATTATACTGAGATATCTTAATAATATCATTAATGATTTTTAAATTTGTGTTTTAAAGAAAAAAATAAGATGATTAATGCATTATTGTTATTGAATATGTGGTATATTAATTGTACTTTTAAGTAAGAAATATTTTAATAATATCATTAATTATACGTATTGAATCAATGTATTTATGTTTAAGAGGTGAGATCCATAAAGAACATGGTCATCTTAAAGAACAAATGGGTGAATCCTAACCACTCATTAAACTTTTGCTAAATTTTATTTTGCTCTGAAATACGTCATATATTGTATTCAATTTAATATTGCCCATTGAATAAAAAACAAATAATGTACTTGTTTCCAAAAATGGAGGTCAAACGGAACATTATAATCTTAGAATTTTTTTATCAAGTTAAAATTCAAGATACCATGTAGATCAAATAAACAAGAATGTATATAAAAGTCAACAACTGAAACTTATTATAAATTGAAAGAGGCCTAACCCTATTAAAACTTGTCCAACTACTATTATATATTTCCACCATGGATGCCTTTCTTCCTTTATCTGATGAAGATCAAATTGGAAACCCTAATTTTTCATCTTCTTCTTTAAACTACCCATCCAACATAATCGATGATCGAGTATATGATCGTATCAACGTTGATAATACCTTGTATTATAATTACAATCTTGATGATAATAACTCTAACCCTAACACTCTCTCTCTCGTCGATCACCAAGATTCTAGCTCTGCAAATACTTTAGCATATCTCAATACAAATGAGCAAACTCCAGATTTGCTAGAAGTAACCACAGATGTAAACAATTCTCAAAGCCCACAGATATCTGCTGATGCTACTAGCATGACACAACTTACCTGGATCGAAAGGCAACTCTTATATGAGTGAGTTATATATTATTCTCATATTTTTATGCATTAATTGTTAACAATAATACTTGTAAAAAGTGTCCTGTCTGCATCTTATTTACAGTTCTTATTTGCTTGCAAAATGTAGCGATAATTCTAATCGAGAGAAGATGAATGATGTTACAAAGGTTGGGTTTCGTATACAAACCACACTTGAGGTTGATTTGATGAAACGTAGATTTTTTTCCGGAAAAAATCTGGAAAACTGGCATGGTGAGTCCAGTTTTTTTTTTTGCCCAGCAACAGTTTAGGGTCGACATTGTCGACCCTAATATCACACTTAGGGTCGACAATGTCGACCCTAAACTGGGTGGAAAATCCACGTGGAACACCACTATAGCTTTTAAGCAAATACAAAACTTAGGGTCGACATTATCGACCCAAAAAATAAAGGGTAATGTCGACCCTAAATTTTAATAATTAATTTGTTTTTAATATTAAAACGTTTTTAATAAATAAAAAAAATTTAGGGTCGACATTGTCGACCCAAAGTCTCAAAGACAATGTCGACCCTAATTTTTTAATAATTAATTTGTTTTTAATATTAAAACGTTTTTAATAAATAAAAAAAGTTTAGGGTCGACATTGTCGACCCAAAGTCTCAAAGACAATGTCGACCCTAAAATTAGTCAACTTTTTTTGTGGAAATGTTGTGGTCCCCACTGTCGACTCAAAATACAAAGGAAAAAGTCGACCCAAAGAATTTTGGGTCGAATGGTTTGGGTCGACATGTTAGGGTCGAAATTGTCGACCCTAAGTACTTTGGGTCGACACCCTTTGTAACTTAGGGTCGAAATTGTCGACCCTAAACCCTTATATTGTTGTAGTGTACTTATTCATCCAAAACAATATAGTTAAGTTTATGTACATATATGATCTTACATAATAGGATCTTGAGAGGTACGATATACTATTATATGAACAATATCAAGAACATTAGACTAAATTTACGTTTAACTTCACATACGTTTATAATTTTTTTAGTGCATGATCATGTAAGTTAGCTAGACATAGTTGATGCTCCAAACTTGTTTGTTTCCTCTTATTTTGAATCGTTCAAATGATGACCTATTTTGGGAGTTGATCATGCCTTTTTACGTGGATACTCATGCAAGATGACCTTAATGTTTATATAATCTTTTTTCGGGCAAAGCGAAGCAAGAAATTTGCAGCTTGATTCATCTTTGAGGTAATTGCCTGCGGTGCTCTAAGGTGGACCATTTTGGGTTACCGGTTATCATTTTGATCTTATGGAACATAACATTAGAATTTAATGCATCTACATAATTTGTTATCATACCATAAAGATCCGATGTTGACAATTGATAGCACAAGAGAAACAGGATCTTATAAAGGTGGATCAGATGTAGTTCACGCACCTTCGTAGAAATATAATATATGTTTTTTAGTGTATGCATGTCTTTACCTTTTAAAAAAAAACATAATATTGAAAAGTCAATCGATCGAGTTACTAGTAGTTAGATATTGATCAAAAAAGTCCATTACCAGGAACTACTACAGATGCTCGACAATAGGATGCAAAGTGAAGAAAACAGTAGAGCGAGATAGAGATGATTCAAGCTATATGCTAGCAACCTACATTGGGCTGCATAATCACGAAGTTCCATCTATGACTGCTTCCAGTTCCAGCACGTGTCCTACCGGAGTGTGGACAGTGCATTATTCATGATCGAATGAACTTCAAACGAACACGGGTTCACCGTGTTAGCCGGGTTATAGATTATAAATAGTATCACGTTTCCCTAACTTAGTAAGTTAATTACCATACATGGGAACTTAATGTTCATTTGTAAATTGTGATTGTCATTATACGCTTGTGATGTTTCGTATCTTTCATTGTTACCTCAGATGTTATCGATGTAACTTTCGTTGTTCGTATATTGTGTTTAATTAATTTATATCTCTCAAGCCCCGACTTCTTAATCATTAATGTACGGTTTATCTTGAATTTTTTTACTATTAGTGAGTTGTTTTTATAATAGCACACGTTTCATAATAAACGAATTGTTAATCAAACAAAAACAGTATATAAAACATAAATTTATTCTTAAACTGATTTATCTTAGTGTAATAATGTAAGTTAGGAATGAAGTTACCATGAAGGAACATGTTGGAAAAAGCTAGGAAAGCAGCAATAAAGAACACTAAACAAAATTCTTGGAAAAAGCTAGGAAAGCAGCAATAAAGCACAAAGAGGACATTTTTACTGGTTTAAGTCCGTTGTGTCACCCACATCCCATTGTCGTAAAAAAATCTTGGGTGTTTAATTTTTTTTTGGTAAAAGGTTTCACTTATATGGGACGGATGGAGTATCACGTTTCCCTAACTTAGTAAGTTAATTACCATACATGGGAACTTAATGTTCATTTGTAAATTGTGATTGTCATTATACGCTTGTGATGTTTCGTATCTTTCATTGTTACCTCAGATGTTATCGATGTAACTTTCGTTGTTCGTATATTGTGTTTAATTAATTTATATCTCTCAAGCCCCGACTTCTTAATCATTAATGTACGGTTTATCTTGAAATTTTTTACTATTAGTGAGTTGTTTTTATAATAGCACACGTTTCATAATAAACGAATTGTTAATCAAACAAAAACAGTATATAAAACATAAATTTATTCTTAAACTGATTTATCTTAGGGTGCGTTTGGTTCGCAGAATGTTTTTGTTGGAATTGGAATGTGTTTGAGGAATTGGAATCTTAAGGAATTGGAATGTTAAAGAATTGGAATGTTAATGAATTGGAATCTGAAGGAATTGGAATTTGTGAAAACTATCGCGTGTTTGGTTGGAAAAAAATGAAATGAAAAAACAAATTATATAATTATATTAATAATAATAAATATAATTTTTTAAAAATAAATAAATAATAATAATATAAAATTTAAAAAATACTATAATTTTTAAATAAATAAATAGATAATAATAAATAAATAAATAAATAAATAATAATAATATATTTTTAAATATATAATTAAATATAATTTTTAAATAAATAAATAAATATAATTTTTAAATAAATAATATAACTTTAAAATAAATAAATAAATATAATTTAAAAAATATATAAATAAAAATTAATAATAATAATAATAATAAATATAATTTTTAAATAAATAAATAAATAATATAACTTTAAAATAAATAAATAAATATAATTTAAAAAATATATAAATAAAAATTAATAATAATAATAATAAAATAATACAAAATAATTAATAATAATAATAATAATAATAATAATAATAATAATAATAATAATAATAATGATAATAATAATAAAAATTTATTTTTGATGATAAAAATATCAAATTCCATGGAATTTGAAACTTTCCTTCCGTTTTAGGATGGAATGTTAATTCCACACATAAAGGAATTTGTGGTATTTCATTACATTAATTCCGCGAACCAAACACACTATGGAATTGGAATCAGATTTTGAATTCAAACATTCCGCCAACCAAACACGTTTTGGAATTGGAATCAGATTCCAATTCCATAAGAATGCTGAAGATTCCGCGAACCAAACGCACCCTAAAAGAATTGTTTTAAGCAAATCAATTTTTGGCATCGCTGCCAGGGAGGTTGTGAAACGATTATTGTGTACGTTTGAAGATTAGTGTTTGAAGACCCTTCCCCGAAAGCAGCAATAAAGCACAAAGAGGACATTTTTACTGGTTTAAGTCCGTTGTGTCACCCACATCCCATTGTCGTAAAAAAATCTTGGGTGTTTAATTTTTTTTTGGTAAAAGGTTTTCCCGATAAACTTATTATTCCAGAAAACAGTTAAGTATAACGAATGTGGGTGTATCCCACATCTCTGCCCAAAACTAGATGAAAACAAACGCAACAACTGTGCTTCAAACCTAACCTATTATAATCATGACATGCCACACAATGCTATCTAAGTTGACCACGGAGATTAATATCAAAAGCATTAGCAAACTTCATTTGAGCATTAGTGAAACCAGGATCATCAAAGACATCATCATCGTACAGGTCTTCACCATGATTTTCCTTTTATTGTTCATACAAGCTTTTATTTCCCCCACCACTGCCACTTTTAGAAGCTTTATTAACATTGAAGCCCGTAGAAGCCATATAAGTGGCAGTTTCATCGCATACCTCTTCCACTTCGCTATCATTATCCTCATTAACCAAATCATCATCATTTTTAGAAACCACATTAGAAGAACTAGAAAGTGTTGATTTAGAAGGTTTTAACAATTTCCCATCATCATCCAGTAAGACAAGATTCCCCTCAATCTTCTGACTTTCTAGTTTATTAATCATTGCAACCAAAGGTGTATTACTTGGACTATAAGATGTCGAACAAGCCACATTTTGGAGAACTTTCTTACCTGAATTTGACAACCCCCCATTTGATCTAAGCTCATCACCCTCCTCAGTTGTATTAAGCACATCAAAAAGGTTATTAGAACTCGTCACTTTTTTAGACACTTAAGAATTCTTTTTCGTACCACTTGAAGTAGCACTATTCATTTTAGAGACAACTTGCCAAATTGGTTTCTTAGGCTTAAACTCAACCTTAGAACCCATATTTCTATCATGAGAAGAAGAAGTATGTTGGAAACCATCATAGTTAGTGTGTTGTTTCTAAGGTTTTTCAACAGGTTGTTTTGGGCATAACATATCATCATGCCCAAATACCATACACACCACATCTAGGAGGTTCCCATTCATACTCCACCCTCATTTTGTGAAGAACCTATCCATCATCTTCCACATTAGGAATAGCAATAACCATATCCGCCTTTAACTCCCCATCAGCCCTAATATTAATAAATGCATAAGCATAATCCATATGACCACATGATTGTAGACACATAAACTCATATATGAATCAAGCATAATTGAGTTACCAAGCTTAGTATCCATCACACTCAATCTGTCTGCACTAAACGCCACAATAGCAATATCATAGAATTAACCCAAATGGTAACCGAATTCAGATCTTCCTTAAGTAAATTAGCATTTGACGTCCATTTCTTGAGGATTATAGGTGCAGATCGGATAAACCATGTACCATTCTCCAATACCCCATTCATACCCTCAATTGAAGCAAATTTAAAGAAAAAGAAGCCATTTGAGTTCACATTACAGGAACTAAACCAAACTTCTTCCAAGCATTCTTAATATAGTTCTCAACAACCATGAATGTTACTCTTTTACCCACGAAATGACCATACAAGCTAAAACCAAATCTCGAATGAACATCCAAAATAGACGCCTTAGGAATTTTAACTTCAGCTTTTGCATTGATAGTTTTCTAAGTCTAAATATCTATAATTTACCTTATACGTAACAACCTCATTTTTACCAAACTCGCAAAAGATTTTAGAATAGTGCTCACCGACTCATCCACCCCTTCCACGACCTTTGGATCCAATAAACCAGAATACATACCATCCTTAACCACTTCAGGACTCCCACCACTTGAATTTCTTGGTGTATCCAGAATATGAAATGATTCATCAAAACTAACAACATTCGTCCCCTTAACTGGATCACCATAAACATTATCCTTTGTTATATCATTACCCAAGACAGCAAATGATATGACATTAACGTCATCAAGCTTAGTAGGTTGTGTAGACGAATCATTCACAGTCTTGCTACCATATCTTTTCTTATGATTTCCTCTTCCCCCATCCAAACATAAGAACCCATTTTGTATGATTACATTCAAATAATCTCTAACACAAGCTCACGTACACACATAGTCTAAAACGTAGTAACAATAAGCGCAAACCTAACCAAACACCAACAATATAAACCCTAGGAAGGGGTTACACAAATCGGCAGAAGAACACCAAGAATATAAACCTAGCTCATAGGTGTGCTTGTTCTATGTCTTTGTAGCAGGTTAAGATATAGGAATCACCTTATCCTTTGTACTCAAATATTTTTTAGAGCAATATATTTACCAAGGTATTAATCCCTTTACTTAAAAAAAAGTAACTTCTTTCTCTCGCGGTTTAATATCATGCTAAACAGCCCTAACCAAGAATGGCTTAAAAGTGTTGTTAACATCCCTCCAAACTAGTGTATCACATTTTTCATCATAAATCCAAGGAACATTAAAAGAATTAAAAAATGATACTTATCAAACCAATCAAGCGGCCACTTCCAAGAATCATTATGTATAACATTCAAAACAGTGTCCATAAGCTCGAAACAAGACCCATTAGCATTGTTAGGAGTAGTGTCACCTTTAAATAGCGAGTAAAGAAGCGTCGAAAAGTTACAAGCACGTCGTAATTTGGGCCATGAGAGAATCTTATAAGGTGGTGATTCTCTGCCTCATCGTATATAATGGTACCAAAAGAAACGAAGGGTGGTGATGTCAAATGAGTACGTCTACAAATATAAGAAGTGTAAGTAAGTGAGATTAGTATGATGACTGTGCAGAAGAATCTCACGACGAATATATAGGCGTCACTGGTTTACTTGTGTTTGGGGTGCACTGTGGTTTAATGCCACCTATTATGACGTTCATTTTGAGTGTTGGAAGATCTCAGGGTAGTAAACTTTTGATGTTTAGTGCGAGAAAGATATGGTAGATGCCTTTGAGCTTATTCATCCAATATATAGAACATTAGAACAAGTCTTTTGAAGAAAAAAAAATTGTTTTTGTTGCTAAGTTTTCTGTCAAACTTTCAATTTTACAATTTTAAAAAAATATATTCAAACCTCCTTAAACCTTTGGCGATTATTGGCGACTTTCCCTAAACCTTTGGCGATTTCAAACATATTCGTCCCTACCTTTAATTCTTAACTGACCATGCATGGAGTGTATTAATATATTGTTAATTCATTCCTTTGTTTTGTCTTCTTATTGAATTAGTATTAGGTCGGTAATGTTTTGTTTTTGTTAGAGTTATAGCCTTATTCACTATAAATCATTTTTAGGATTTGTTTCGGCTGAATCGTATTCCACTATTACTAATGCATTAATTACGTTTAATATGACCAGCTTAACATTAGGGTTTCTTTGTTTCTTGTAACTATTGTTCGATGTTGAAATATGGGTTTTTGGATTTGAGAGAATGTGGTGGTAAGAAGCAAAAAAGTAACGTTAATGTAGATTGGTTCTAGTTCGGATTCTGGTTTTCCTTCTTTGAGTGAAGTTTTTGGTACATGACGCACTTAGGATGGAGGCTTGAATGTGGGTAATAACATTACTGATGGATCTACTAGTCAAGTTACTATGGCTACTGCTATTCCTAGTGGTACGCCTGATGAAACTAGTGCTCCGAGTAATACTGGTAATCCTAATGAGGTTGGTCATGATTCTTTTATGAATGAAATTCCTACGTCTTACACTAATAAGCTTAGCCCCACGTCTTTGACTAAGGATAATTTTTGGAAGCTCGATGCTACTATGCATAATGATGCCGACTATGACGTTTGGTTAGCTTTGGCTTCGGTTCATGAGGTAAGTGATAGAATGAAAAATTTATTCTATGGTTATTTTATTGGTAAAAAGCTTTCTTTTCTTGTCGTGGAATGGTTTGTACGCAATAATTGGGAATAATGGATTCAAGAAAGTAACTTTGGTGAAAGATTTTTTCTTTTTTAAGTTCTCATCTACTGAGGTTGTTGATTCGGTACTTAGAGATGGTCCATGGATGATTCGTGGAGTCCTTATTTTTCTAAATCAATGGTCGCCCTTCGTGAGCCTTTAAAAAGAAGATTTGTCTCGTGTTTCAGTGTGGGTGAAATTTCATGATGTCTCGTTGGTTGCTTATATATCGGATGCTTATACTTCAGATGATTTAAGCTTTATTGCGACAAAAATTGGTACCCTAATGATGCTAGACTCATATATGAAATCCATGTGTTTGGAATCATGGGGGAGAAGCAACTATGCAAGAATTTTGATTGAAATTGATGCTTGTGATGATTTTAGGGATATTCGTGTCACGGCTGTGCCAAACTTTGAAGGAACTAGATATACAAAAGAAATCATTCATGTAGAATACGAGTGGAAACCTCCTCGTTGTAGTGCGTGCTTAATATTTGATCATTCACTTAATGATTATCAAAAGGCTCCTAAAAGAGTGGTGAAATAAGATGGATAAAGGTAAGGGTGGATCATCCGGGGCGGATGATAAAGTTTTTGTTGAAGTAAAAAAGAAAAAATCAGATGGTATTAATAGAGGCAACAAAAACTTCAAACCGGTATCGGTGATACAAAACCTCCGTATGGCACTAAAGCAAAACAATCGACTAAAGTGGTGAATATAACAACCTGAAATTTTCATCAATGAAATATCTACTTATTATATTATGATCACATGTGTACAAGAAATTTTTTGCTTTATTACATTCTATTATGTAACATTGTTTACATAGCAAACTAAACAAGTTTACACAACCTACTTATATCATCTATATCTATGTTTATATCATGTAAACCTCCTAATATGTCAAGTCAATATCTTAATATCATTTTTACCAAGTACATTATTCATTTAAACGTACTTTTCAAAGCGTTATCTCAAAACAAGCATTAAACGTTAACATTTACATCAAAACCCTAATTATATGTAATATATACCTATAAAATGAATGTACAAGCCTTTAAAGCATGTATACAAGTATCAATGCACAACATTTGAATATCTTTTCCCTCCTAAATCAAGTTACAACTTTCTAAAGCCCAATGTACAAGTCAATTGTGCATGAAATACAAACTAGGTCGTTTTACCTCCTAAATCATGTTTATATCTTACCACCACTTTAACACAAGGTACAAACACCCAATGCACAACTTCTAAACCCTAATCCTAAAACCCTAATTCATCTAACCCTAAACCAAAATCATAAAACCATAGCAAATCCGTTACACCCTTAAACTAATTCATAGTTTTCAAGAAATCTGATCGGTTGATAAAACATAGGAACTGAGAAAAATCAATAGGATCTGGATATTAAGTGAAAATACTAGGTTGTAGCCCTATTTCTTGTGATCATTTTGCCGATCGAATCAACCCGATTCGATATCGGATGAATTAGTTATAGCCGAAATGGCAAAGGTGCACAAATTCTGCACACCTGTAGTAAATGGCTATTATCTCTAAATTTTTGTATAGTAACCCCCAAATATAGAAAACTAAACGTTGTAGAGGACTCAAACATCTAACCATGCTCGCTGATTTGAGCTTCATCAGAGTTACGGTTTGTAAATGACAACCATTTTACCGAGACTGATGTTGGCTGTCCAAAAACAGCCATGTATAAATCAAACCAAACACCCCTAAAACGTCTAGAACCACCATGATATCATCACACCCTCACCCTAGCACCTCCATGACATCTCCATAGCAGCTTACAAGTATCTCAAACACATTCCATGGCCACCAAGAAGCTACATCATCACCTTGTTGTTCCATTTCTAGCCAAACCACAGAAACACCCCTTATAAACCTTCCAATACCTCCATGCTACTTTCTAGCTTTGATAACTCATGTTATAGCCTCTCCTCATCATCCCCTAGCTGCTACACATGTCCAAGACTTGGCCATTAAGTTTCCTTGGTCCTTAAGGGTCATTCGATCCTATAAATAGGGGTAAAACCCTTCCATTTCAAACCATCCCCCACAACTTCTCTCTTACACACAAATGGAGTTCTAATACTCCCATAGCAGAAATAGAAGATCTATAGAAGTCCCAAGATCAGAAGTCAAGCAAAGAAACCAAGAAAAGAAGCCCTAGAGTCGTTATTTCCCCTGTTAAGATTGTGATAAGGTCATCAGCTTTCATTTTGGAATATTTATTACAACTACCTATCAGGTGAAGTTCATAACCTCGCCTTTACTTATTTACATGTTTTATAAACCCGCGAGGGGGATACATGCTTGTTACAAACTCTTTTACATACTCATTTATCTTATAACAATGTGATTACTTTTCAAATACTTAATGAATTCATAATCCCACATTTCAATCTTTTGAATACTTTATAAACCTGTGATACCTGATATAAACCATGAATGCAAGTGTTTTTCCAACTGTATGCTATCCAGATATATTATTACCTAAGTAGCTTCCAGTGCCATTATTTCCATATCATGAATCATTAATTACTTGCATTGCGAGTGAGCGCGAATATTGTGAATAAATCTATTTGGGGTGATGGCTCCCGTTGGTATACCCATTCATCGGGTAGCCAAACACACTATATTTGTCCTAATAGGTAACCTTGGCAAGTTACTTTTTCCACGGGGACATCTGTCCCTAACCAATATCACTACGGTGATCTTCCCTGTTAATGTATTGATGTCATGAGCTTAGATGCACTAATAATGTTACCCTGATTTTCCATGATAATTGTATTCGTTGCAATTATTACCATTATAATAACTTGCATTCAACCATATAATATTCAACTGTTCTCCATGATAATACTATTTTTCATACTGTTTTCCATGATAATTGTGCTTATGCGATTATTATTACGCTATAACTTGTATTCAACTATTACATTTCAAACCTATGAATTTCACTCAACCTTTGTGTTGACCCTTTTTATGCATGTTTATCTCAGGTATTTGAGCAACTTATGGCATGGAGTGGCATGGACTTGAAGATGGCTAAAACTTGTTATCATTCACATTTTATGTTTCTAGATTTTGGGACCTGCCTTTGTAAAACTCTGATTTTAAATGAATGATAACGTATCTTTTAAAAACGTCTCTTTTGAGTCGTTTTCTATGATTGTGACTGTTGTACTATGAAGTAATACCCCAGATTAGCTTCCGCTGCTATATGTAAAAATGGGGGTGTTACAGAGTGGTATCAGAGCTCACGGTTATAGAGAACAAGGGTAAAACCTTAACTATAACTACTTTTCTTTTGCCATCAATGTCCTCCGTGCCACTACAATCCCTGAATTATGAAGATGCCACTACTTTTTCCGAATAGTATGTAAAAAATACATAACTACTATACTATTATATAAATAACTTATGTTATTTACACTGAGTTGTTATACAGAATTATGTCTACTCCCGAATATATCTATCCTATATCTTGTAATATGATAACTCATATCTTTATCCATCCGATTTTCTCAAACCTTTGTACCTAGACACGCTAAAGCCTCCTATTAAATCACTAATTCCATGATCTCCGTATTCTAAAATTTTCCGTTATATCATGCAACATAATAACAAGGAAACAAACAAGAATCTATACAATGCCAAAGGATTTCAATACCACTAGGTATGAAAATTTTGACAAAGACTTATGATAGCATTCTTATTCGATGTTGACTTTTAAAGGTTAATGGATATCGATTCTTTATGATCAGAATGGTGCAGCGGAAGTGTGGTAGACCCATAACCCACAGGTCCCATAAATCGAAGTATTCCATCTACCCAGGTTCTGACAAGATATATCAAGATTTGGAGAAATTCTATTGGTTTTCATCAAGAGGTGTGGTCTTGAAAATAAGTAGACGTGTGAAAGGAGGCAATTATAATTATGGTGCGCAACATAATTATAAATGCATCACATACGTGAACTTGTAACCTTGATTAGCCTAACATAAAGATCAAATTCATGCCCGGTACCTACATCTATTCCCAAACAATACCACTACAACTTTCAACTAAATCTCAGGACAAGATTTCTTTAAGGATTGGAGACTATAACAACCCAAAATTTTCATCAATGAAATATCTACTTATTATATTATGATCACATTTGTACATGAAATTTTTAGCTTTATTACATTCTATTATGTAACATTGTTTACATAACAAACTAAACAAGTTTACACAACCTACTTATATCATCTATATCTATGTTTATATCATGTAAACCTCCTAATATGTCAAGTCAATATCTTAATATCATTTTTACCAAGTACATCATTTATTTAAACGTACTTTTCAAAGCGTTATCTCAAAACAAGCATTAAACGTAAACATTTGCATCAAAACCCTAATTATATGTAATATATACCTATAAAATGAATGTACAAGCCTTTAAAGCATGTATAGAAGTATCAATGCACAAAATTTGAATATCTTTTCCCTCCTAAATCAAGTTACAACTTTCTAAAGCTCAATGTACAAGTCAATTGTGCATGAAATACAAACTAGGTCATTTTACCTCCTAAATCATGTTTATATCTTACCACCACTTTAACACAAGGTACAAACACCCAATGCACAACTTCTAAACCCTAATCCTAAAACCTTAATTCATCTAACCCAAAACCAAAATCATAAAACCATAGCAAATCTGTTACACCCTTAAACTAATTCATAGTTTTCAAGAAATCTGATTGGTTGATAAAACATAGGAACTGAGAAAAATCAATAGGATCTGGATATTAAGTAAAAATACTAGGTTGTAGCCCTATGTCTTGTGATCATTTTTTCGGTGGAATCAACCCGATTCGATATCGGATGAATTAGTTATAGCCGAAATGGCAAAGGTGCGGAGATTCTGCACACCTGTAGTAAATGGCTATTATCTCTAAATTTTTGTATGGTAACCTCCAAATATGTAAAACTAAACGTTGTAGAGGACTCAAATATATAACCATGCATGCTGGTTTGAGCTTCATCGGAGTTACGGTTTGTAAATGACAACCATTTTACCGAGACTGATGTTGGCTGTCCAAAAACAGCCATGTATAAATCAAACCAAACACCCCTAAAACGTCTAGAACCACCATGATATCATCACACCCTCACCCTAGCACCTCCACGACATCTCCATAGCAGCTTACAAGTATCTCAAACACATTCCATGGCCACCAAGAAGCTACATTATCACCTTGTTGTTCCATTTCTAGCCAAACCAAAGAAACACCCCTTACAAACCTTCCAACACCTCCATGCTACTTTCTAGCTTTGATAACTCATGTTATAGCCTCTCCTCATCGTCCCCTAGCTGCTACACATGTCCAAGACTTGGCCATTAAGTTTCCTTGGTCCTTAAGGGTCATTCGATCCTATAAATAGGGGTAAAACCTGCCTATCAAACCATCCCCCACAACTTCTCTCTTACACACAAATGGAGTTCTAATACTCCCATAGCAGAAATAGAAGATCTATAGAAGTCCCAAGATCAGAAGTCAAGCAAAGAAACCAAGAAAAGAAGCCCCAGAGTCGTTATTCTAGGCGTACGAAGCTAAAAGTCCCGATTTCGACCCGTTTCCAAGCTATAAGCTCAAACCCAGGTTCTATGATCTTCATACCCGCTCTTACACTCTTATAATGTTCATATGATCCTAAATAAACTATTGTTAAAGTTTTATAACTCAATTCATGCTCATTTTCCATTTTGATCCAAAACTGTACACCCAAAACCCTAATTTCATGTTTTTCTTGAATCTATAAGCTAATATGATAAAATGTTGTTATAATCTATCCTAAGAATGCAAGTGTTTTCTGTATGTTATCCAGATATATTATTGCCTAAGTAGCCTCCAATGCCATTATTTCCATATCATGAACCATTAATTACTTGCATTGCGAGTGAACGCGAATATTGTGAATAGATCTATTGGGGATGACGGCTCCCGTTTGTATATCCATGCTTGGGGTAGCCAAACGCACTATATTTTTCCTAATAGGTAACCTTGGCAAGTTACCTTTTCCACGGGGACATCTGTCCCTAACCAATATCACTACGATGATCTTCCCTGTTAACGTATTGGTGTCATGAGCTTAGATGCAATAATAATGTTACCATTTTTCCATGATAATTGTATTTGTTGCAATTATTACCAATAACGGGTGTATAACAACGTAACCCACTTACCATTAAACTTGCATTCAACTGTTCCCCATGATAATACTGTTCTCCATGATAATAATGTTCTCCATGATAATTGTCCCTGCAATGCAAATATTTCCATTATGATAACTTGTATTCAACTATTACATTTCAAACCTATGAATTTCACTCAACCTTTGTGTTGACTTTTTAGCATGTTTATCTCAGGTAATTGAGCAACTTATGGCATGGAGTGGCATGGACTTGAAGATGGCTAAAAATTGTTATCATTCACATTTTATGTTTCTAGATTTTGGGACCTGCCTTTGTAAAACTCTAATTTTAAATGAATGATAACGTATCTTTTAAAAACGTCTCTTTTGAGTCATTTTCTATGATTGTGCCTCTGATTCATGAAGTAATACCTCAGATTAGCTTCTGCTGCTATATTATCAAAATGGGGGTGTTACAATGAACCAAAAGACGACTCCTTCTGTTGGTAAGAAGAATGGTTTGACATCAGGTAACGATAATTCCTCCTTTAGTAACTCGTTTGAGGCGTTAAATGTTGAAAACTCGGTTAATGAGGAAGTTGAAACTTGTAATAAGGCTTCTACATCTGGTGTGCAAGAGGAAGGGCAAAACTCTACCCCGCTAGTAGAAAAGAATAATATGTTTGAAAAACCACTGCTGGAGGGAGAATGTGTCCTTGTGGATGATGATGGTAAACCTCTAAAAAATTGATTATTTGGGTGATCTGGATTGTGAGGATGAAATTGAATATGTTGATAATGAAATAACAAGATATTTGGCTTCAAAACCGTCAGGAGTGGGATATGCTACTAAGAGCTTGCTAGAAAAATGGAGCAAAACATATGTGAATGGTGATTACGACCTGTATGATGATGATATGTATGAAGTTCAGGACATTCCAGATAATATTTCACCTATATTCGCTAATTTGGATATCAAGATATGAGGTCGAATGAAAAAATAGATTATTTTTTGGTATTGAGTCATTTGTAATCTTGTCATAATTGTACCTTCTTTAAGGAATTTGGTTGCCTATGCAACGGGCTGAGATGTGTGATTCACCCACATCCATTATACTGAATTGTTTTGGAGTAATAAATTTACCGAGGAAACCCATTACCCAAAAAATAAGTTTTATGTAAAAGAAGATGAAATTTATTTGTTTATTATTTGTACATAAACGAGTAACAAGTGTAAGTAAAAAATGGTCCCACCCCTAACTCGCTCTGGTGACTCAAGCGAATCCCTTACAACCCTATATTCTCAATTGACCCTACTCTATACTCCTAATCCATTACTGAGTTTGTTGATTCTTGATTTATCTTATGCTTTAATCTAAGTTTCCTAACGATATTAGTAAATGAATTAGGTTTTTAACTAGGATTTGGTTGTTCTATATTTTGTATGGGTTTGCTTGATTCTTTTAATCTTTCTTGTGCTTAATTGTCACAAATCATTATGTTTTCAGTGTTTATGGGATGTTGATTGGTTCCTTGATTGTGTGTATAAACCCTAACACGTTCGGGTTTACTTTTTGGTTCTTGCCTTGTGTTGATAACTAGTAGGGCTATTGATTAGGATTAGTTTTACGTTCTTGGCTATTTGAATGTAACAATGCAAAAAGAGTTTCTTGGTTCGGGTGGGGTAGGAAGTAATCACAAAAAAATATGGTGGTAAGTCGGGTGCATCACAACCTGTTACTTCACAAGACGAGCAGATTGTTAGTGATAATGGGAAGGGAACTACTTTGATTAAATCTGGGAATACGAATGATACGGAGAAAGGAAATTTTGAAACATGTTCGACAACGATTTCTACTACTGCTCCGAATACAACATCTTTTCTAATTAATGTTTCTATATCGCCTACTATTGATCTTAATAATATAGGACCGATTGTTTTGGGGCCTACTTCATATGCTAAACTAGTTTCTGGTGAAGCAAGTAGGAAAAGTTTGAATTTCCACATCTTAATTACACATGCGAGAAATGGGGCAGATGTGGTTATCCCTTTGGACTCTATTCGAGATATTAGCGAACGGTTTGCTAATACGGCATATGGTTTTTTTTGGGGAAAGCGAGTGGCTTACACCATTGTTGCTAACTATGTTAGGAACACTTAGAGCAAATATGGACTAGTTAAATCAATACTTAACTCGTCTAACGAGTTATTTTTCTTCCATTTTTGCTTTAAAAATGGTTTGGACGCAACGCTTGATAATGGTCCTTGGTTTATTCGCAATAATCCACTTATTCTGAAAAAGTGAAATCCGGATGTGATCTTATTAAAAGAAGATGTTGATAATGTTTTTGTTTGTGTTAAACTTCATGGTGTCCCTATGACGGCGTTTAGCGAGGATGGTTTCAGTGTTATTGCTACTAAACTTGATACTCTCTTAATGCTCCACTCTTATACATCCGACATGTGCAAACAATGATGGGTATGTTAAGTTATGCTAGATCAATTATTGAGCTTCAGGCCGATGTGGAGTTGAAAGATACTATTTTGGTAGATATGCTTAAACTTATAGGTGAAGGGTTCTATATGTGTATTATTCATGTTGAGTATGAGTGGAAACCTCCCAGGTGTTCAAGTTGCAAGGTTTTTTGTCTTGTTCTAGATGAGTGTCCTAAGAATATAGGCTCGGATGTGGCGAAGAACTTGAAGAATCCTAGACAAGCTGCTAGATGTGTCCCGGTTAGTCATAAGGTGGGTTTTAAACCAGTTAAACAAGTTTTTTAACATGTCTCAAATAAGAATACAGGCAGCACTAATGGCAAAAAGAAGTAAGATGTGGTTTTTAGAAGAGAGGTTAGTAATTTAAACTCATTTGATGCTCTTAATTCGGTTGAAAATAATGATGATTTGGGTACTAATGGGGGGATTTCAAAGTTGGCAGGTAAGGGGGCCAATTTTGACAGGTTTCCTTTAATCAAGGATTCTTTCATATGTCATCTAGTAGTACTAGTACTACTCCTATAGTGATAGAATTGATAAGCTAGAAAGATAAATTATTGATGGGAAACTTACACTTGTGGATGATGACAGGAATCCGATATCTAAGGTTGTTTTTATGGAAAATGTGGACAGTGATAGTGAAGTGGAGGATGTGGTCAATGAACATGCAGGTTTTATAGCATCAACAAGTTTAAAACATGGCAATGATAGTGGCTATGGTACTAATAGCTTGTTGGAACAATGGAGGAAAACAAAACGGGATAATGATTACGACCCTTATGATGATGATCTGTATAAAAGTCATGATATGTCTAAAAACCTTCAGGCTGTTTGTGATGATTTTGATATCACTGTTGTTGCAACGTCTGAACCATCCTTTTTTGTTGGCTGCGGTTCAGAGGGACGGCGGGGTATAGTTGAGATGGTTGTCTCTGCAATGGTTTCTAACACGTCAGGTGGAGGTGTTCCTGTAAAGAATGTTTTCCAGAGTTAGTAAACATTAGAGATAATGAAAATGTGTATCAAAATGTAAGCTCATATTGTCTAAGAAAATATGCGTTAACTGTATTTTCATCTGAGTGTTTTAGATTTCTAATGCAACTATGCTATTGCTTATAAAAAAATGATGTTGTATGTATGTTTCTTATTCTGGTGTATGCATGTAAGTAGTCATAGAACAACAATTCCTAAAAAAATTAGTTGTTTAAAGGAAGTTTTACTTAAATGTATGTTTGTTTTTTTAAGAATCTTACTTTTTGAAATTTTTGTATCTATTATACAGACTCACATGGTGCTAGTTGTTTCTTTATCTGTATTTGTTTTGTCATGGAGTAGGTGATTGTTGGCATAGATAATTGGAAACAGAAGAAAATAGATGCATGGAAAAAAACTTCTTTTTACTATACATGTCTAAGTAATTAAGCATGTTGTTGACAACAAAGGTTATTGGAACATGTTGTGTTTGACATGTGGTGTTAAGTAGAATGTTATCGATACGTGGTGTTGTTGTATGTTCGCAAACCCTATATATATCGATGTTGGTTTTTTTTTTAAATTTTGGGGGCTCGGTACTCTATTAAAACTGTTTAATGTTTTTATAGTTTGCGTCGATTTCTTTAAACACTTTGAGTTGATAATTGTTCATCAATGGCTACTTTTCCAAAATCCTTTCCACTGGTTTTTAAAGATCATTTATTGGATCTGTTTAATCAGGAAGTTAGTGAAGATCTTGCTAGGGTGAGGGAGTATAGGGGTGTTGTTTTTGGGTTGAATATTGCTATGCGGAGAAGGGAAGAGTGTATTAGGGAACTTAAGGCTCTTGGTGATTGTAAAGATGTCATTGAAATTGTGAGATTTATGAAGAGGTTTCAACAGGATGACATAGAGAATTGTGATCGTTCGCTGTTGTTGATGAGGGTGATGGAGGTTAAGTCACGCAAGAAGTCTAGGTTTATCTTAAATCTTAGTGGTTATGTGATGGACTAAAGTTGTTTAGGGTGTTTAATTTGTGGTTGTTTTGTTGAATAAACGTGATGTTGTTTATGTTTGTTTTAAAGTAATGTGCAATATGTGTCTGTATTAAGTTAATTGGTTATCGAATAAATGTGTTCATATGTGTATTTATGTATTTCTTCTTTGGGTATATTTTTTCGTGAAATGTTTGTGTTGTGTATTGTTGTTTACTATTTGGTAATAATGAGGGGGGTAAATGTATAGGTGCATGTGGCTATTTAAAGATCTGAAAGGGGTCACATATACACACAGTTGGTTATTAGAATTTGTAAGGACTAAAAGTGTAGACTATGGATAGGAGACCTTTGATCATAGAACTCCGCTACAAAGCCGACTTGACCGACTAGAGTGACGTGCTAACCTATTTTTGTCGAGAGGCTGCAGTTGAAGACAAAAATATCGCAACAAAACTTAATAGGTTTCATGAGGACATGTTGATTATTTGTGAGAAGAGGAGGAATCTCGCGGATGAGCTGAGGAGTATCAGAGGAATTGTTGTTGTACAGAAAGCTGCTGAATTTGCAGCTGATACTGTAAGGAAAGATAATGTTCAGGTGGCGCAGTTACGTGAGGTTGATAGTCAAATGGAATTCAGGGCTCTTGAAAAGGAGCTGCATGTTCAAAAAATCGCAGGAAACATAACTTATTAGAGGTGGGAAGTAGAAGACGCTATGTGTGGTTTGTGAGGTGTTTTTGCCTTGCGTCGAATAAACAGGCTATGGTGCTTGTATGCCTAGATCGAGTATGTCTTTAATGTTTGTGTATGTTGTTTGTTTCTGAGTTCTGTAAGATATTTGGAATGGGGTATGTTTGGTGTATCTTATGGGTCTATTGTATGATATAATAAAATGTTTTACTGTTGTTGTTTGTGTAAACTTCTTTGGTTTAGAAATATTTTTTCAATTCACGGTAACAAATTCTAATATATCTAACTAAGGTAGCTGACAATGAATTGTATTCAGAAGATATTCAAGAAGTGGTTGAATCATAGGTGTGGATCACTTGTATAGAATTAAGGTTAGGAGGACACGTGTAATTAATGTTACGTACAGTCTGTTATTTAAATGATGTTAATATTTATATATTTTTATTATTTTTGGCTTGTACTTGCTTTGTGTGACTCATGTGACAAATGTTAAAGCTTGTGACTTGTGTAACTTTTGTTCAGTATACAGGTTGGTTGTACACATGGTATCAAAATAAGGTGTTTCTTACCTTTGTTTCTGTTTATTTAAGGTGTAGTGTTGTGTTTTTGTGGAAGTGGAAGTCTTAAAGAGACATGTCTAATACAGGCATGCCATTGCTTCGAGAGCTAGCAGGTGCTGCTGATTCTACTGATATTAAAGATCAGTTGTCAGTGTTGTTTAGAAGGGAAGCTAATGAAGAGTCTTAAAAAATGCATGATTATCGTAGGTTATCTGATGAGCTAAGAGAGAACGTTAGGATAAGAGATGCTTATATTGAAGAGTTTCAAAGACTTCAAATGTAAGACAGTTCTGATGAAGTTATTGAAAGCATTGTGATATTAAAGGGTATGCAAGTCGATGATATGGAAAAGGCTTCTCGTCTAATTTTGATGGCTAGAGAAATTCATAACAGAGTGTATGAAAAAAACAATTTCATTACGAAGTTGAGATGATGAAGACTTTGATTGTGCGAGGTATCTAATATGAGTGGAATAAATGTGCTGTTATGTATGCATTTTTAAAGTTATTCTGAATCTAATAAATATGCTATACTATGCACTTTTAGAATTACTATATATCTAATAAGTGTGTTATGTTATGCATGGTTATAAATTTAATTTGCTGCTTTTGTTAATGGTTATTGCATATGAGATTGGTTTATTCTTTATGATATAAAGAAGATAAGGAAAAATGGTTTGTATTAAAAGTAGGGACCTAAGATTACAAAACTAATATCCATTCTGTGTACTTTTTTGTATGATATTCGAGTGAATGAACGTCGATATATTAAATGCTGGTGCTTTAGAATGTAAATGATAACACATACCTGGTATGCTCTTATCTTCGTTTGTCGAATCCTTAGTTGTTAGAGCCGTGCTTGTAGACGATTCAGTATCTACACCCTTGTCTTTGCTGGTTGATTCATTAATCATTAGACCTGAGTGTGTCACCAATTTAGTACTTTTATTTTTAGAGCTTTATTTTTAAAAGATACCAATGTAGTTTCTATAGAGGCATCTAAAATTGAAACGTACTTGTGTTTCTTTTTTCAACTGCTAATTTGATATCTAGGACGTCATTTACTATGAACCGTCTGGCTCCGTTTTGTGTGGATGGGGCAAATTAGATTTGGAAGATGTGTTTTTTACCAGATGTATTCACCATTTCAATTAGTAATTGGGTTTTATTTGTTGCTTCGAATTTCTCTATGAGATGTGAGCAAGGATGGCCTGTGATATTTTCACCAACTTTTGTGAAAAAAGTAAATTCGGCAGTAGTTGTTCCATCGGTTACAATAGCCTTGAAGTTGTACCTATTTGTTTTGATGAGTAATTATTGTTAATATATTTATGTTTATAAAAAAAAAATGAGTATTAGATAGTTGAATTTTCATAGGGAGAATACCTGTAGGTTGTTGGGTCCTGTTTTTCATGGTCTTCACAGATGTAGACTCCACTTCTTTTTGTTGAAGCTTTGTTGCACTGGCTACATTATACGTAGTTCCAACTTCTATTCTTGTTGAGATTTGTGATCATGGCCTCACATGTGAACCGTACTCCCTGCAACAGGGGATTTACAGTTGTTAGTTGTTACAATCGGTGTATTAAGTTTTTTTATATTTTTTATAAACCTTGAAGCTTGTCAGATCCTGTTGTAGCAGGGCGTATAGTGTCTGCCTGTTCTGTGTCTTCTCCTGTTCTGGGTCAACATAACGATATTTGCACACTTGAAGAGGCTGGTTGAATTCATACTTTTCTTTGAACCTAAGATGCATTATTGGTGTACATTAGTTGTATAGTGTATAAATGTGTTTAGTTATTACAATTCTAAAGTATTTGACATTGCTTACATTGTGTAGGCATTCACAGCTTCTTTTGTCTGTGGGTTTATGTAATAAAAAGTTATAGGGGTGGTCTCTAACTGCACATCTGTATACGTAATTTTTTTAGTTAATGTCACGGTTAAAAATCTTAATGTGTTGGTTACATTAGTAAAATATACCTCTGTATTTTGATACACGACAGGAACTGACAACAATGATAATTGGACATGGTAGTTGCTCAATCTCGTCTTTCTTAAATTGTTTTGCCAGATCATCCCACATTGTGAGTTCAACAACGCTTCCACTATATGATAGTAATAGTATTTGTGAATCAATTGTGTACTATGAAGTTTTAGAAAGTAAAATGGTTTCAGTAAGTAGAAGAGTTTACTCTAGACTCTTAATGTCAACTTTTCTTCGGTACTTCTGGCTGATGTTTGCGTATCCGGAGGGTATAACATCGCTGATGGAACGTATGCATCCTAAGTAATATGTTGATTCGAAGTGTTAACAATGGTACTATATACTCATTTTGGAGATACAAATTTATTGTGGGTTACCTGTTAGTATCGAATATATCAGTTTCGAGTCTTCATCGCGGTAAGGAACTTTGGATTGCAGCTGATTGTATGCTGTGAATTTAAAATGATGTTCGGGAAATTCGGATTCTTTACCTGTCAAAACTTTAAAAGTTGTTATTTTTCTGAATCTCAAACTTATTTCATTCTCCAATGTTCGTTGGTACGGCTTTGTCTTTTCACAAATAAAATTTAAGATTCTATAAGCCTTCCTTGGTTTCAGCAACGAGTCAAAATAGTCGAGGTTCTTGAGATACATGTTCGCCTCTATTGCGTTGTTCTGCAAACAGGAACTTGTTTTTTTATAGTATGTTACTAATTATTGTAAATCAGGTGTTTTTAATAACTTTTGTTTACCTCTCTGTCTATTAGAATGCAACAAAACGCTAGCTGTGTCATCTGTGGAATATTTTTTGAATTCCATTTCCGATATACTTTCGCTTCTAGCACACAGTTTTCTTGTCCGAATTTCAGAGATGCAATAGTTGCTTCAGACATTTTTGTTGATCACCTGCAGATAAGCAATTAATAATTTAATGGAAACATGAAAGTAAGCAAGGCATGTATAAACTGTAAGGATCAAATTCAATTTGTTTTAGAGATAGGTAAATACATACATATAGTAATAGTAGAATAATGTAAGCATTGTGTATAATATTTTTATAAAGTAGTAAAGAATATAAGCATATTGGTTAAAATATTATTTTCCATCATATTTGTGGTTTTACAATTTATTTTCAGAATCTAGTGCTAAAAATGATAAGATGTAGGTGTGTTAAGAAACAGTGTGATAACTATCGTTTAATATCACATGTTTTTCTTAGTAACAGTTTTGGTGATTTATAGTTTTGTTGGTTTATCAGGATTTTCAGTCCGTCTGGGGATGTTGCTCTTGACAACGCGACATATAACTGACCATGGCCAAACACCGGTTCGGGTAAGTAGACACCAATTTTTGAAAGAGATTGTATTTGGCTTTTGTTTATAGTCATGGCATAACAAAGTTTTACGGGAAATTGTGTACGTTTAAAGGTGAATGAAAAGTTGGGATCTTTGTGTGTGAGTGGAATTCTGTGTATGAAAACGTTTTCAATGATTTTTGTTCCCGTAATGATCCGTGCCTCAATTAGTCTTGACATCAGGGATGCGACTATCATTCTTGTACCATTGCATAAGCCTCCGGACAAGTTTACATTTTGAAAGCATAATTGGTGATCCCACTTTCAGTTGTAATTCATAGGGTGGGAAGCTAGGAAATGTAATGGTGTTTAGGTATTCCATTGGGTAAAGCAGTTCTGTTTCACTTGTTTCTCTACCCATTGGGATAGCTTCATACCTGCTTAAATATGTTTTTGTTGCACTTTTAACTGTGGCAAAAATCTTAGCATTCACAGCATCTGCAGTGTCATTCTTGGGACACACTATCACTTTCTCCTAGAGAGCACTTGCAGTTGGTGCCTTTAGTATAACATCCTCCTAGATGAAATCTATAAGTTCTAACAATCCATGTTCACCGGGGGTAAGACAATATTGTTGTGGAATTGTAATCCAAGAGGTATCTTCATTATTATCTTTATTATGCTCGCCTATTTCACCGTTGCCCACGTCAAGAAGCCATTTAGCAAAAATCTTGAACCGTTCTCGTTCTTCATTACTTAGACCAGATCTTAGAAGTCTCATGTTCTCTTTTAGTTTACAAATCTTGAAATATAACCATAAGTAAGATTCTGCAATAGAAACATGGATCAACTCTTCTTTTGCAGCATCTTTTTTTACTGGCAGGGTTTGCCAAAAGTCGCCTCCCAATACCACTATTTTTCCTCCAAAAACAATTGCAGGCGCATTCATGAGATCTCTAAGTGTTCTGTCCAGTGCTTCAAAACAGCGTATGTCATTCGTCGGAGCTTCATCCTAAATTATAAGATCTGTTTTGATCAAGAGATGTGCTAACTAGCTGTGTTTTTTGGCGTGACAAACAGATTCATCGGTCAGGTCTAGTAGAAGCTTAAACCTAGAGTGATTTGTCCATCCGGCTGGCAGAAGTAGAGACGCGATACTTGATGAGGCTATAGCCAAAACAATTTTTCCCTGCGACCTAAGCGAACTTATGATGGTCTTCTAAAGAAACATTTTCCTTGTTCCACCATGACCGTAGACAAATAATAGTTCCTGTCGACTTTCTTTAGATGCGTTTATGATGAGGTTATATATTTCTTTTTGATCATGGTTCAGTTTTGGGACAAAATGAGCAGCATCCTGCATGAGCAGATCGTATTTGTAATTTTTTTCTTCCTTAAAGAGTTTGTTCCTTAGATCTTTTAGCAGACGCTTTAGAGGAGGCGGCAACCCAAAATCTTTGACAGATTTTCCAAATCCATTTAGTATTGGTTCCAACTCGTATAAAATATATCCTTGTAACTCAGGAGTGTTAACATGGTAGTTTAGGATACTTGTTGCCTCTGATACTTTAGTTGGAATGTCATCTTTCATTGCTATCTAATATTTTGTCCACAACTTAAGTGGATCTGACACATCATAATATATGAGAATCTGAGCAAACAGGGTTCTCACTTTGGTGGATTATGCTGACACAATCGACTCTTCAAGGGCGATGTCCCATTCTTTGTCGTCACCAAGCAAACCTAAGGCTTCACATGCAGCCCTATAAGTTGGTAACACATACCCATTAACAATTCGTACTTCAGTTGGGGATTTACATCCTTTTTGATGACACAGCAACATCTAAAAGTAAAAGAGTTCACCGGAGTTCGGATGAACATAAGTGAGCCTTCTAAGGGACTTCTTTGTTCTCACCACCCTTCGGCGCCAGCTTTTTGAATTCGGATACCATACAAATTCAGAAGGGAAGTCTAGGTAGGTTAAGTGTCTTCCGTTAGTGTTTTCGTTGTTGTAGACATACCATTTACTGAGCGTTGTTTTCTTATTCTCAGGCATGTTGATAATTATGTCCAGCCTATCTCTTTTACGGAAAGTAACACGTTGCGCGTTTTCCAAATGGACATTCAGAATTTGTACAACTGGTTCTCGACAATGAATAGGAAACTCAAAGATTCTCCAGCAAGCTTCGAATGGGCAAACGTAACGACCGTAGACGTAATTTTGAATTTCGTCCACTTGAATGTGTTTCTCACACATTGAAGTAGACGCATCTCCAATTGACCTGTTGACCTTTGCAATAATGCGATCGGGTCCTTTGGAAATATATTTGAAAAGATACTTAATCAGCATGCTCCAACCATAGTACTCTACATTTATGTGCGCGTTAAAAGCCAAACATAACATACGATTATACAGAACCACGTTGCAGTTGTCTAACCTTGACTCGCCCTTCATAAAATGAACTTATGTCTGTCTTCTTCAATAGTGAGTGTGTCCATTGATATCAAAAAATGTGTTGTCATTGTATCTCTTTGGAAAATGTTTGTTGCAAACTCCATTTTCCGTACATGATGTGCTTGGGTTTGCGACACCACAAGGTCCATGCATCATCAACTCGGTCACCACTTTATACCCTCTGGGATCTTCCATGGGATCAGGTATCTCAGCAGAAATGTACTCATCAATCTCAACTGCGTTCCTTATTTTGCTGCTCGAATCAACCCATAGGAGTGTATGACAATGTGGCAAACCTCTCTTTTGGATCTCTATTGTGTAAAGAACTGCAGAATAACAATGATAATGGGAATTAACTTTTAAGAATGATGTAATTGTGTATAAAAAATAGATAAATGTTAAATATACATGAAATAACCATACATGCAATCACATAGCCGAATGGTCTTTCATACTTAAAAAATTTGATAAAATCATTGATTTCTGCTTGAACACTCTACATACAATATCTCCCCTGTCACTTGTTGTAAGGCCCAGACACTGTGCCATGTTTTGCTTTATCTCTGGCCACTTGGCATTACATGTAAAAGTAATAAAAAATTACGGGTTTCCCAACGACCTACAAATGGCCAATGCGTCTAGATAGTGGCTATACATATATCGAGGTCCTCTAGTAAATGTTTTTGCTAGCATGATCTTCGATCCAGCTTGTATTCCTTCACGATCTCCATGGGAAACAGCATCATACAGACCTAACAGGTAATCAGAACGAAGATCATTCTGATGATTGCGTACCCAATCGAGATGACTCTGCTCAATTGCACAAAAGACTGCAACAACGTGTTGTTGAAACAAATGGCCACCTCTAAAAATAAGCCCAAATTCTTTAACCTGTGGGTGTAACTAGTACTTGTAATACGCGTTCACTGACACTTTTTTACCCTTACCCCTACCCATACCCTCTTTAGGTTTCAATACCAAATCTGGATAGAATCCCGACTCACCAAAGATAAACAATAAATGGAATTGTTAAGACATATATGATTGATGAAGCTAGTTAGTTCTCTAAGGAGGTCGCCTCTGAATTCTATGATTACATCAAAATCTATTTCACTATATGGCCCATCTTCAAAAACTATTCCTCCCAAAATGTCAGAAGTTGGAAGCTCGTATCCTCGAATACCACCCTTATAGTAAAGCCTAATTTTGAATCCTGGTATTTCTCCCACACTACATTTGTCTCGTGAAGTTCTAAAGAGCCTCACCAAACCATTATGTTCATCAAGTACGTGTATTATACCTTCAACAATATCAGGATTTAGTGTGTCTTCATCCTGTCCTCGGAAATTCCGCATTCTATTAGCAACTTTGTCCTGTGTATCATAAATATACAATTGTAGAAATCGCGGATGGTGACCTTCTTCTGGGCAAAGCGCAATCCAGTGATAAATTTGACCGGAAACTTTGAAAACATAAGGTCCTTTTCCCCTATTTATTAATCGTTGATTTTTGTCCCGAATGACGTCATTGAAAACATCTAGTTATAAGCTCTGACATGCTCCCTGAAATGACTGTTTCTTAAAAGTTGCTGAATAAAGACAGGAGGATCAGGTGTCGGAGGCATGTATATTTTCCCTCATCCACAGCATAAATGGTATTCAGCTCGCCCGCCGTAGTCGTTGCCTTTTAGTCACTCATCGTACCAAAATAAACAACCACAGTGACGACACTCCTGGTCACAGTCACCTAAATCTATATAAGACGCAGTATCCCCTAAAAAAAGAAGTAAATACATTAGGTTGCTAGAGGGATAATAACAACAATCTTAGAAAATTTCTGAAATAAGAGAATATTAAAACAAAATTTTAAAAATTACCCTGATGTTAGGGTCGTCTTGGTACATTCCTATTGGAAGAAGGTTGGTTATACATTCTAGTTTGTAGAGGTCGTGACTGACTTATATTTTTAGTTTTTTGAGTTCCAAGAGTTGAACAGTCGTTGATGGTAGACGCTATTGAGGACAGAAGATATATAAGTCTAACAATTACACTATAAAGCATATCCAAAATATAGTTAAAAGTCATTCAGAAGAACCAAATACCTTCATTGTGTAAGATTCTGCAATGAGTAGTATCTGAATACCCTCCTCGTACGTGACTCTGATAAACATTTTTCGCATTACTGTTTGGAAAGTTTATGATTTTAGGTCTAATAATACCGTCCGTAAAATCCATACATAGGTATGCATGATTGACCGGTGCCATTCGTGATGAAGAAGCAGTGTGACCGAGAATATCTGACATAACAGAAACATTAATACGTGAAAATATTTCAAAAAGAGAAAACAAATGTGAAAAAAATTGGAAACTGAGCATATCATGAAATTATAAACTAAAAATTACCCCGTACACGTATCGTCTCTGGCTGAACGCTTTCTTCTAGTGAAGATGTTGTTGATACACTATGTAGACACCCTCTTTTGTGAACATTAGAATCTAAAACTTCGTCCGTAATAAGGGCTGCACACAAATTCAGACATATAAACTCAACACTGTTATGCTAATTTATAACTAAAGTATATATTGCTCA
>BQNB010063599.1:19357-35623 GCA_026074375.1 Tanacetum coccineum | reverse complement strand
GGTTACTTACACATCCATATCGAGTAATTACGAGGAGTCGTTTGATGCAGGTTATCATGGAGTAATTGTATACGGATATGATGGACTCCCCATGCATCTAGTAGACCCACCATCGCCAGACTACGTACCTGGCCTTGAGGAGCCAGAGCAGGCACCGCTTTCACCAGATTACATACCAGGACCAGAGTACCCTGAGTACTTAACCCCATCTGATGCTGAGATTCCTATTAAGGATCAGCCTCATGCTGCTGATGCTTCACCCATAGCCCTATCTCCGGGCTACATTGCTGATTCTGATCCAGAGGATGAGTCAAAGGATGGTCCCACGGACTATCCAGCTGATGTAGGAGATGATGATGATGATGACTCATCTAGGGATGATGCTGACGAAGAGGACGCGGAGGAGGCCTCTAAGGAGGATGAGGAGGAGGAGGAGTACCTAGCTCCGGCCGACTCTATTGCAGTTTCTCCAGCTATTGATCCTGTCCCCTCTGCTAAGGAGACAGGGCCATTTAAGACTGATAAGTCTGTAGCTACACCACCACCACCACCACCACCTCCTGCATACCGTACTACTGCTAGGATGTCTATCCGTGCCCAGGCACCTATACCGTTTCCTTCTCAAGTAGAGGTTATTAGGCTCCTTGCCATACCTACACCACCACCATCTCCACTTACTCTATTATCATCACCACTTCCTCAGATACCCTCACCACCAGTTCATGTATCATCACCACCTACTACTAGCCCTACTTATGCTGAGGCACCTTTAGGCTTCAGGGCAGCCGGGATCCGTTTGAGGGTTGCATCACCATTACCATCACCTACATCACCACCCACCCATCACCCACTACCATTACCTGTACCATCCACTAGCCACAAAGCTGCATTCCTAAGGTTGACATACCGCCTCGGAAGAGGCTATGTTTGACTTTTCCCACACCTAGGTTTGAGGTCGGGGAGAGTTCGACAGCCGCTGCTGCCAGACATCCTGGTTTGGGGACTACTCACACTATTGACTATGGTTTTGTCACCATGGTAGAAGACGCTCCTAGACATCATGTTCCTAGGGAGGTCGGATATGGTATCACTGACACTTGGGACGAGTTAGTGGATGCCATTCAGGAGGGAGTATCGACGACCCTAGAAGGGGTCAATGCTAGAGTGACTGAGCTTGCTGAGAATCAGGAGCGAGACACTCAGGATCTCTATGCTTATCTGGAAGATGCACATGACAGTCGAGCTTGTTTATCAGGTAGAGTCGACATATTACTCGATGATAGATAGTTTCACCAACAGACAATTATGTTGATGGAGGATAAGGCCCTGGTTTCTTGAGAGGCATGGGCACAGGCTATGGGCTGCAGTACGGCAGTTAACTATGAGCTTCAGGCATATAAAGGTCACACTCAGATACAGGATCTTCGCATTAGTTCGCAGGAGACATTGACAACGACGTTGGTTGCTCAGGTTTCATCACTACAGAGCTAGCTAATAGCAGCTCTCGATCAGATTCAGGCACTACAAGCGAGAGATCCAGCATACGTAGATGACCTAGAGGATGCTGATAGCTGTAGTTAGTTTACTTTTCAGTCACGTCACTAGCTATTATTATGTTAGACTGCTAAGTATTATAGGTTAATGCCCAGCTAGCATGGCAACAGGACTTGTATTTCTCATTTCTGTATCAAACTATCATGTATGTTTTCCAGGTTATATATGGAATGGATGTATTATGTCATGTCAATGTGATCTTAAAATTTTACTATATACCTCTCTTGTGTTGTGATCTTATTTTATTTATTGTGTATATGTCATATCGATCTCACTTTGATTGTATATTTCACTGTGTGATGTGATCTCATTTTTTTACTGTGCATATGTCATGTCGCGTTTATGATTGTATAAAATCTAACGTGTATTATATTTTCTTGTGATTTGAAGAAAATGGCTACAAGAAGAGGAACCAGAACTAGAACCACCCCTGCCACTGCCACTGCCACTGCCACTACCACCACTCCAATGACTGATGCTGCTATCAGGGCATTCATAGCCCAGGGTGTGGCTGACGCTTTGGCTAGACGAACAAACCCTAGCCTCAATGATGATGGAAGCCAAGGTTCTAGAAGTGGTATCACAAGACCTGTGCGCCCTACTCGTGAGTGCACCTACAGTGACTTCCTCAAATGCCAACCTTTAAACTTCAAGGGCACAGAAGGAGTTGTTGGTCTAACTCAATGGTTTGAAAGAATGGAGTCTGTTTTCCATATCAGTAACTGTGCAATCGAGAATCAAGTCAAGTTTGCTACTTGCACTCTTCATGGAATTGCCTTAACATGGTGGAACACCCATGTCAAGACAGTTGGTCATGATGCCGCTTACGGTATTCCTTGGAAAACACTTATAAAGATGATGACTGCTAAGTACTGTCCTCGAAATGAGATCAAGAAATTAGAGATAGAGATCTGGCATCTAAAGGTGAAGGGTACTGACTTGGCAAGTTATACCTAACGCTTTCAGGAACTAGTATTGATGTGCGGGAGAATGTTCCCCGAAGAGTCGGATGTGGTGGAAAAGTATGTGGGTGGATTACCTGACATGATCCAAGGAAATGTGACGTCTACCTAACCCAAGACACTGGAGGAGGCTGTAGAAATGGCAAACGATTTGATGGATCAAAAACTTTGTAAGTTGGCTGAGCGTCAGATTGAGAACAAAAGGAAGCAAGATGAAAACTTCAGAAACAACCAGAACCAACAACAAAACAAGAGGCAGAACACTGGCAGGGCATACACTGCTGGGCCTAATGAGAAAAGGGAGTATAGTGGATCTCTTCCAAAGTGTTCCAAGTGCAACTACCTCCATAATGGTCCGTGTGCACCGAAGTGCCACAAGTGCAACAAGGTTGGCCACCTGGCCCGGGATTGCAGGAGTTCTGGCAATGCTAATGCTGGTAACAACCAGAGAGCCACTAGGACTAATCAGAAGGGTACCGATTGTTATGAATGTGGTGTTCAAGTGCATTTTAAGAGGGAATGCCCAAAGCTGAAGAACAAAAACCGTGGTAATCAAGGTGGGAATGGCAATGCTCCAGCAAAGGTGTATGTGGTGGGCAATGCAGGGACAAACCCGAACTCCAATGTCGTCACGGGTACGTTCTTTCTAAACAACCGCTATGCTTCTATCTTATTTGATACTGGTGCCGATAGAAGTTTTGTATCTACTACATTTAGCTCCCTAATTGATATCACACCAACTACATTAGAACATTATTACGATGTTGAACTAGCCGACGGGAAAATAATTGGGATAAATACTATCATTCGGGGTTGTACATTAAACTTATTAAATCATCCATTAACATCGACTTAATGCCCGTAGAACTTGGTAGTTTCGACGTCATAATTGGTATGGATTGGTTGGCGAAGTACCATGCTGTCATTGTTTGTGATGAGAAACTCGTTCGTATTCCCTGGGGAAATGAAACCTTAATTGTTCGTGGTGATAGAAGCAACCGGGGAAACGAGACTCATTTGAACATCATCTCGTGCACTAAAACAAAAAAGTATATGCTAAAAGGATGTCATGTCATTTTGGCACATGTTACTACAAAGGAGACTGAAGACAAGTCGAAGGAGAAGCGACTTGAGGACGTTTTAATCGTTCAAGATTTTCCTGAAGTATTTCCTGAAGACTTTCTGGGTCTTCCACCAACTCGACAAGTTGAATTCCAGATTGATTTGATACCTGGTGTTGCACCTGTAGCACGAGCACCTTATCGATTAGCTCATTCGAAATGAAAGAGTTGTCGGAGCAACTGCAAGAACTATCCGACAAAGGCTTTATAAGACCCAGTTCCTCACCTTGGGGAGCTCCGGTCTTGTTTGTCAAGAAGAAGGATGGATCATTTTGAATGTGCATCGACTATCGGGAATTAAACAAGCTAACTGTGAAGAATCGTTATCCACTCTCGAGGATTGACGATTCATTTGATCAACTTTAAGGATCGCTAACTAAGCCCTAACAGTCGTTAAGTGTTATAACAAGAAAGCCCAAAACTAATTTTTATAGACATTCGGCCCAAATTATAACCATAAGCCCATAACCCTTAAACCCGGGTCAACACCCAAGTCAACGCCCCAAATGATAAATCAAAAGTACTGTGCATATTCTTAATTTTTTTCATCCACCCATTTCACCACACACGAGGGTAAATCTACACGCTTGTAAGGTTATAGAAGCAATCCTTGACGTTTGAACACCAGGAATGCCTCGTGGCATTTTGTGTGAGAACAATGATGGTGAATGTCGAAGTTTTGAAGATCATGGGCTGAGATAGCATTAAACAGCACAAGGGCAATGGGGCTGTGATCAAGGCTATCAACTCTCTACATAGAAAAACAAAGAGCTCATGACCTCTCTCACATCACTATAAAAAGGAGTCCAACAGTACACAGTAAATCTGATCTAGGTAGGAGTAGTTTAGATTTGTGAAGATAGTTTTTCAGCTTACTTTTGCTTAATTGTATTTAGTTTGAGCTTATTGTAATCAAATTCTCAATAAAGTCATGGTTTCAGCTTAAACCTTTTGTGTTTTAAATTAAATTTTTCCTTAAATGCAATTTTCTTTAAAAATGTCTTAATTCGTTTTTAGTTCTAGTAGCTCTCAATAAGCTCAAATAAGCCTTCAAAAGCTTATTTGAGCCTATTGATTAAGTAAATTGTATTTGGGTTAAGAAATGTGGTATTAAGCTTAAATGGATGATGAGTTAGCAATGGATGAACTCATGGGTTTAATTTCAGCTTATTATCAATAAGCAAATGGTGTTTTAGAGCTTTTTAGGTCAGTCATTAATGCTTAGAAGCAGGTACCACTTTAATTTCTTTTTATTGCTTTTAAATATGTTTTGCTTATTTCTAAACTACTTATTTGATACAGCTTATTTCTATTGCTTATTTTGTAGAAATTAGTGCTTATTCTCCTTTAATATGCTTAGTTTGAAATCTGTTTTTTCTTATTAAGTGTTTATAAGTTCTGTTTTAGCTTTAAAATGCATTTGAGAAAGTTAAAGGGGTGTTTGGGATAGCAGTTTTTACTTGAAGTAAAAACTGCTTATGCTTCTTTTGTTCATTTACGCCAAAATGTGTTCTAGCTTTTAAATTTAGTTAGTTATTAAGTGATAATCAAGTTTTTTTCCTTAAACATGTTTTTTATTTTTAGCAAGATTTTAAGGTTTTGAGCTTAATTGCATAGTTTCAAAAAGTAATTTTAACAGCTTATTGATGGATTTTTCCAAATCTTCTCATTAAGTGTAACTTTTGTGTTCAAAACTAGTTGAGTAAATTGCAAAAATGGTCCTTGTGGTTTGGCCAAATTGCAGATTTGGTCCGTCAAATTTTGAAATTGTAAAAACAGTCCGTATTTTGAAGGTTTGGTTCCACTTTTGGTTCTTGTCCGAACTAAAATGACTAAAATACCCCTCTTAACGGACGGTTTTTGTAAATGAACGAAGGGGTATTTTAGTCATTTTAGTTCGACCAAGGACTAAAAGTGGAACCAAGCCTTTAAAATAAGGGCTGTTTTTGCAATTTTAAAATTCGACGGACCAAATCTGCAATTTGACTAAACCACAAGAACCATTTTTGCAATTTACTCAAACTAGTTGGTATAAAGTATTTTTTTAATCTAGTGTCAAAAGAATTTGAGTCCTAGCTTTTAGTTTTCAGTTGTGAAAATTCAAAAATAAGAGTAGAGTGATTGTCTTCTTTATCAGCTTATTTTCTAGTATATTTCTTGTTCAAAATTCTTAAAAGTAGGATTTAGGTGTTCATTAGTGGTTAGTATTCAGCTGTTTCGGTTTTTTAAGTTTTGAGATAAGTTTTTTAAAGCTTATTTTTGTGTCAAAGTTTAACTAAAAGCTTTTAAATCCCCTTTTAGTCCAAAAGTTGTGGAAACTGTTTGGGGTCTAAATGAGCTTATTAGCTTATTATATGAACTCAATTGTGGTGATTTGTGCTTATCAGAACTAGCTTTATGCTTGTATTTAGCTTATTGAGTTTTCTTAGTGCTTATTTATGTCCAAAAAGCTCATTAGTTTAAGATAAGTCATTTAGCCTTTTTAAGTCTTAAACTGTTACCTTCTTAAGCATATTTCTGGCTTATTTGTGAGATTTAGAAAAAGTTGATTTTCAAAAGTTGCTTATCTACTTGAGCTTATTAAGTTTTGCGAAAGAATTAAAAAAAATGTTTTCTAAAAAGAAAAGGTCATGGGGGTCGAACCCCATGACCTTCCTTTGCACACATAGTTATCAAATAACACACACCAAACCAACATGCCTGGTTCTTTTCTGTCTAGCATATCATTTCAAAATTGTTGTATGTTTTTTTTTAGTTTAGTAAAAGTTGCGCTTATCGTTATTTGAGCTTATTATAAGCAATTTTTAAGTTAGTATTTTTCTTAAATTCTACTTAGTACAATCTACTTTCCATAATTTTTCTAAAATTTTTAGGAGTAGTTTACTCTTTTTAATTAATTTTCTTGATTAAATTGTTTTTACTCATATTAAATAAAATAAAAACCAAAAATAAAATAAAATTCTTTTTCTGAAAATTATTTTTACCCTTTCGGTTTTATTAATTTAGATGTACGTTCGTAGGGTTAATTTTTAAATTTGATTGTAGATGCTTACTGTCGCGTTTTTATTAATTCGGTTTACGTTTTCGTGTTGCTTTATTTTATAAGTGCATCAATTGCTTTTATTGTATATAGTTTTAAACCATGTTTTATTGTTTTCTTCATAGTAGAATTGAATCACAATCAAAATCTTTTAAAACATTCAAAATCACACGGATCACGAACTAACGGATTCTCAATTCTCGATTCGCTGAGGACACACAAACCGCGGAGGTTTTTGAACTTGCTTTGGTCAAAAGCAAGTTTCTTTAATCTTTGGGAATACGTATACTACTATACTAGAATTGTATTTGCCTCTTTATTAAACATACTTTCTTTTTATTATAATTTTTGGCGCCGCTGCCAGGGAGGTGTGTTACGATTATCGTGTTTCGTTTGAAGATTAGTTTTTGAAGACCCTTCCTCGTGAAGTTATCGTTTTTAATTGTGAATATTTTATTTTTATTATAAAACCATAAAAATCCAAAAATATTTTTCTTCTTATTTTTATTTTTCCTTTTCTTTTATAAATATTAAAAATACCAAAAATATTTTTATTTTATTTTCTTTATAAAAAAAAATCCAAAAATAAAATAAAATAATAAATAAATATATTTTCTATTTTTCTATCTTTATAAAAATCCAAAAGTATATTTCATTTCTATTTTATTTTTCCTTTTCTTTTAAGTATATATAAAATAAAAAATAAAAATAATGATAATAAAGATTTACAAAGAGTTACTAAAAATTTTGAAATACCAAATTTCTCTGTTTTACTTCTGGTGCATGAGCACGCAATCTTCTTCGAACCATATCGAGTTACATTTTCCCAATTCCGATAAAAGTTTGCAATTTCGTCATGAAGAAGAATCCGAGTCCGATAATCTTTTTCATGATCATATACAAGAAGAGGACGAGAACGCTGAAGACGTCCAAATGGCCGATCATTTGAGACCGATGGAAGAGCTACTCCGAATACCTATCATAGGTATTGAGAATGCTATCGTTGTTCCTGCCGTTCTTGCCGATGAATTTGAAATAAAACCAACATTAATTGATTTCGTCAGTAACAATCCTTTTTATGGCTTTGAAGAAGAGGATCCTCATTCACACATCAGGAGATTTTACCAAATAACCCAAACTCTAAGACTAAACCAAGTGCCTGATGATGTGGTGAAGTTGATCTTATTCCCGTTTTCTCTTAAAGGTGCAGCCGAAACGTGGCTTGATAAAGAACCTCCTAATTCGATCACTTCTTGGGATGATTTAGTTTCAAAAATTTTGAATCGATTTTATCCTCATTCTAAAACGAAGCGTGTTAGATTAGAAGAGAAAATTCACGGATTTTTTAAAACAAGTTTTTGGTGCGACTTTTACGAGCCTTGGGAAGATTCAAAGATATATAAGGGAATGTCCTCATCATGGATTTTCACTCCTTCGCCAAATAAACTTCTTTTATAGCGGGTTAAGTCAATCTGATCAAGATTTTCTCAATACTGTAGCTGGTGGAAATCTGATGACTAAGAATACTCAAGAAGCTTTAATTATAATTGAAAGAAAAGCTAGAGTTCGGACTTATAGAAATAAATACGTTCAAGAAGAGCAGGGAGTTCAGAAAGAGCAGGAGGAGCAGGCAGCTCAAAGTTTTACTCTATATTGGAATTTTCCTATGATCGACGATGATGACAATGAGTATACTATTCAATATATTGAATATTTAGAGAGATCGTCTAAAGCAATCACACCCGACTTACCAACGAGGACCAGATAAACGCTCTAGTATGGGGGACGAGCATCTTGACACTATTCTAGAAACGGAATCGGACGAAGTAATAAAGTCTAGTGTTGAGAAACTTGTCCCAATCCCAAGTGAGTCCGAGGGTATTTTCGATAATATGTGTGATGTGCCTTCTTGTGATAAAAAAACACTTTGATGCCGAGTCTGATCTTAGGGAATCTTTGCTTAATCATGACACTCTGATTGTTTATTCTCCTAAGATCGACCTTCTTCTTGAGAAGTTTGCCCGTGAACTCGCTCATATCAATCCAATTCCACCGGGAATTCATGAAGCTGATTTTGCTCCAAAAGAAGATATTTGTCTCGATGACTAAATGTTTTATGATGATACTTTGAGTGATGACGATTCTTTTAAGGACATTGATTATGTTAAGGCATCACCTCCCGATTCTGAGCTCGTCAGCATAGAAGAGGTGGAGGATGATATTCTTCGTGCCAAATTATCGTATATAATCTTTTATTGTTAAGATCGAATGTTAACATGACAACCCACTCCATTTCTTCTCTCATTTGAATATTCTTTACCCGAATTCGCGACTTTTAGCATCAGACGAAAGAGACGAGGAGTTGACGTACCTTACTCATGCTGGAAATTCTCTTCTGAGTATGATGTTTCATTTTGAGAGTGATGTCCGATCAGGGTGAGTTGTCCGAGTTTGTTATGGAAACTATTGATGAGATCGATGCTTTTCTTGATATCGACATTTCTACTAATTTGGAGGACGGTTATCATGACTCGGAGGGAGACATTATCTATCTTGAGAGTTTGCTTATAAACAATACTATCCCTAATTTCTTCCCAGAGGTGTTTTTAGATCATAAACAAAAGTGCTTAAAGGATGAACCTAACAATTTGATAAGTCTGGTCAAAGTTTTCGATCCTGGGATTCCAAAGAATTTTTTTTCTCTAACATATGTGAGATTATTCTTTGAGGATCGCCATTATCTTTCTTTCACATATGTTATCCGAATCTTTCTTTCTTATTTCACCTATCCGGTTGAATTTCCTTTTCCTTTCTCCTTCGGGAGTGAGGACACATTTTTGACCCGACCTCTCCGCTTATAGTTTTATTCATTAGATCGGTGGCATCGAGGAATCTGATGAACCAAAAATTTTTCCATTAATCTATTTCTGCCCTAAGGACAAAGGAATTCGGGGAGAGTCAAGCTAGAGACTCGCACAAAAACAAGTGCTTCTCGGGAGGCAACCCATGTTTCTATCTTTTCCTTTTCTATTTATAAATAATTGTGATGTGAGGAGTCTCGCCTCTTCCTTTCTCGTGTTTCATGTTTTGTGATGTTTGTCTGGGATTGCCCAGATTTTGAAGACTCTCGTGCTCGTGGTTTTGTCCATCGTCCACTCGATCTTCAATCCTTAGCATGCTTATATTGGGAATCCGATATCCTGAATTTTATCGACTAACGTTTATCTATTAGCATACTTAATCCGCGGCTTTAGATTTGCGTAGAGACCCTTTTATATCCAGATTATGCATTGAAATTAGTATGGGGGAATCTCACATTGAGGACAATGTGTAGTTTTAGTATGGGGGAATCTATGGATTTGATTATACCAGCAACTGTTGTTTTCACGTAACCCGTTTTTCCACCAAAAATATGTGAAAATAGCAAAATTTAAAAAAAAATGATAAAGTGAAAAAAAGTGATAAATGTTGGAATAAAGTGATAAAATAAGTGTTGTGACAAAGGTGAGAACGAGAAATAAATTTTGATCCGCGGTTTCTACTTAGTTTTTTCTTTAATCATATTTAAATCGAGAATGTTTGCTCGTCTTATGTAGGCTTATCCAATTATGCCGAACTCGATTTATTAGAATTAAGTTGTTGGCCGTCTGATGTGACTTGTTAAAGTTGCCGATTTATATTCACTAGGCTAAGCATTCGCAAGTCTCTTTCTTAGAGATTTTAAATTGCGAAGAACAAGAAATGATAGTGTTAATTATAAGTCATGATATTAAGCGTGGAATAGTTGGTTTTCTTTCAAGCTCATAAGTATTAATTATGGCTTTTTCTCCCATTAGCTTGCTTTACATAAATAATGTTTAATAAATAAGGTTTCCCGGTTCAACTTAATCTTTAGTGAATTCCTACTAACTTGGAAGACGATGCCAATAAAATAGGTACACATCGGGATTCAGAATTTGGCATAACTTCTATATATCCTATGCATTAAATTGCATTACTTACACCTTATAAGAAACGCCTGGACAGGTATATGGTGTAAGTAGAGTTAATCATGAGATTACTTATGCCTTAAAGAGCCTAAGGGTATATGGCGTAAGTGATTAAATTGTTCATACCTTAAAGAGTCTTAGGGTATATGGTGTGAATTATTGAATCATGTTTAATAGATGATTTATTTGTACCTCAAAGAGCCGTAGGGTATATGGTGCAAATTAAATCTCACTTGATTTATGTCTTAAAGAGCCTTAGGGTATATGATGTAAATCAAGTTAAATAAATAAGTAGCCCAATAAAAGCCAATTTTTGGTCTCCTCGATGTGGACCTCATCGGTTTTTAAGGATAGGGGTTGAAGCTATTATTATCCTTTTACCGTTCCCGCTTTATTTTTGGATATAATAAATATCGAAATAAGTTCTTAAAGAGCCTTGGGTATATGCCAAAAATAAAATCTTGAGATCAAATATTAGGAATAAGAGATGAAAGTAATACCAATTAGATTTATGATTAGTGTTTGTATCTTGCCTTGTATTTGACTAAATGATCTTGTTTTAGCTTAGTATGGAGAAGTGAAGTTGGGGGAACCGATGAATTTATTTTGCTTGTTTCATGATCCCAAGTATTATCAAAAAAATAATAATAATGAATACACAAGGTTATGAAGTGTTGAAGTATGGAAAGTTATGAAAAAGCATAAAAAATGGAAAAAATGTTGAAAATGGAAAAACGGTTCTTTTCAGAACTAATGTTTCTTTAATCCCTTAAAATGAATACTTAGCTACTTTTTGAGGTAATTAATCAAGGTGGATTAAGATTCTTAGTTATCTAAAAGTGTTATTTAATATTGCGTGAGGACACGACAATAGCTTAGTATAGGGGATTTTGGTATGTGCTTAAATACACATACCCTTTACCTATTAAAACGAGCTAAAAAGACCAATAATGACCAATAATACATGAAAAATGCATTGTATTTCTGTGTTTTGTCTATTGTGTCTCGCAAGTAACGGATATTGCAGAAAAGGACAAAAACGAAGCAAAAACAAAAAAACCAGGCACGAGATTGGAAAGCGGTGGAAAGAGCAAAGACGAAGCGAAGGCACTTATCTTTAAACTCGGCCTAAATTCTTAAAAGCCCATAACCCCGTTAGCCCTTTTAACCTTAAATGACTAAAAAGGTTTACATCGTTAGTCCTTAAGGACTAACAATGTTAGTCCTTAACCTTTTCATAAATAATCCTTAAACCTAATCTATCCCAAATCCTGTTAAAAACCTAACACCATTATCCTAAAATGTTTCAAAGTTAGCCCTTGTACTAACTAAGCCCTAACAATTGTTAAGTGTTATAACAAGAAAGCCCAAAACTAATTTTTATAGACATTCGGCCCAAATTATAACCATAAGCCCATAACCCTTAAAACCGGGTCAACACCCAAGTCAACGTCCCCAAAATGATAAATCAATAGTATTGTACATCTTTCTTACTTTTCCCTCCACCCCAATTTCACCACACATGCAGGGTAAATCATACACGCTTGTAAGGCTTCTAGAAGCAAATCCCTGCTCGTATCCTTCTAGAAGCTGACACGTCTGACATAAAGAGGCCACGCTGGCGATCCCGTGCACACTCATTGGTTGAATTAACGTGGCAGTCAATCAAGGGCTTAGATCAATTGGTTTTGAGGTGGTTTGGATTTAAGGGTGAGGATTGAAGATTAAGGAGCGTCTCATGGTTCTGGAACCTTCTCACAGCAGCTATAAATAGCAGGGCAAATCACACAGCTAAAGGCATCTAGAGTAGGAGTAGTTTAGTTTAGTGTAGGATAGTTTTTTTTAGCTTATTTACTGCTTATTATATTCAAGTTTTAGCTTATTGTAATCAAATTTCATCAATAAAAGTCATTGTTTCAGCTTAAACCTTTTGTGCTTTAAATTCAAGTTTTTCCTTAATGCAAATTTTCTTTAAAAATGTCTTAATTCGTTTTTAGTTCTAGTAGCTCTCAATAAGCTCAAATAAGCCTTCAAAAGCTTATTTGAGCCTATTGATTAAGTACATTGCATTTGGGTTAAGAAATGTGGTATTAAGCTTAAATGGATGATGAGTTAGCAATGGATGAACTCATGGGTTTAATTTCAGCTTATTATCAATAAGCTAATGGTGTTTTAGAGCTTTTTAGGTCAGTCATTAATGCTTGGAAGCAGGTACCACTTTAATTTCTTTTTATTGCTTTTAAATCTGTTTTGCTTATTTCTAAACTGCTTATTTGATACAGCTTATTTCTATTGCTTATTTTTTAGAAATTTGTGCTTATTCTCCTTTAATATGCTTAGTTTGAAATCTGTTTTTGCTTATTAAGTGTTTATAAGTTCTGTTTTAGCTTTAAAATGCATTTGAGAAAGTTAAAGGGGTGTTTGGGATAGCAGTTTTTACTTGAAGTAAAAACTGCTTATGCTTCTTTTGGTCATTAAGCCAAATTGTTCTAGCTTAAATTTAGTCTAGTTATTAGTGATAATCAGTTTAAACATGTTTTTAGCAAGGTTTTAAGGTTTTGAGCTTAATTGCATAGTTTCATAATTTAAAAGTAATTTTAACAGCTTATTGGTGGATTTTTCCAAATCTTCTCTTTAAGTGTAACTTTTGTGTTCAAAACTAGTTGGTATGCAGTATTATTTTTTTAATCAAGTGTCAAAAGAATTAGAGTCCTAGCTTTTAGTTTTCAGTTGTGAAAATCTAAAAATATGAGTAGAGTGATTGTCTTCTTTATCAGCTTATTTTCTAGTAGATTTCTTGTTCAAAATTCTTAAAAGTAGGATTTAGGTGTTCATTAGTGGTTAGTGTTTATGCAGGTTATTTGTGATCAAAATTAGGTTTAAAACTAGGTTAAATTTTGTTGAGTTTAGCTTATTATGATAAGAACTTAATCTGTTTTAAGTTTTAAATGTGTCAAAAGAATTTTAGAGTCTTAAAAGTTAGTAGCAAATAGCCATTTAGCTCAAAAAGTCAATTTCAAATGTCATGTATGCAATCACTTTTAAATAGAATTTCTAGTTTATTTATGGGTCTTAATAGCTTAATTCCAGTTTGTATTAGCTTATTGAGTCAAGTTCTTTATCTGTTTTTAGCTTTTAGTCTTTTTCTTTGCTTATTGAGTCTTATTTTTAAGCTGCAAAGTAGTCATTATTTTCAAAAAGGCCAAAAATATAGTAGTGTAGACTACCATTTCATTTCATCTTTTCTAGCTTATTTACTTAGGTAATTTGATTAGTTTCTGCTTATTTGAGTTATTTAAGTGTTAGTCTTTATTTGTTTTTAGTTTTTAGCTTATGTTAAGAGCTTATGTGTCCTAAAAATTAGCTTAAACTTTGGTCAAAAGCCCTTTCAAAAACCTTTAAGTCTGATTTTAAGTGTCAATCTGTTTTATAGCTTTTTGATGTTTTTAGCTTATTCTTTTTGCTTATTTCTTAGTCCTTAGAGCTTATCAGGTTGAGTTTAGGTTCTGCTATTAGCTCATTTGCTTTCAATTTGCTTATTAAGTCCAAAAAGCTAAGCAAGTTTTAGCTAAATAGTCATTTAGTAAGTTTTAGTATTCTGTCATCTTTAAATAGTTTTTTCTAGCTTATTAATAAGTTTTGGCAATAAGCCCTTTATTAAAGTTTCTTATTTAAGCTTTATCTTTAGCTTTTTCAAAAAGGAAATGAAAAAATATAAATAAATAATTTTTTTAAAAGAAAGTCACAGGGTTCGAACCTGTGACCTTTCCTTCAACACACCAATGCCTTAACCGTTTGCCCTTGGGTCTTTTTCAGTTTACTTCTTGCACCAATAATTTCTTATACACAGTTTAGCTTTTAGCATTTTCAGCTTATTCAGATTTTAGCAGCTTATCCGATATAGCTTTTTGAGTAATTTTTTCCTTAAAAAACCTCCTTTTTTAGCTTAAAGTATATTTATAAGAAATTGTCTAAAATTTTTAGGAACAAGTTTAGTATTTTTAATTTAATTTATAGTATTATTAATCATCACGTATAGGGTATTTTTAATAAGTTTAATAAAAAAAAAATTTACGACTTGTATAAATTTCGAACCACCACATTTTTTATTATGATGTTATGATGCTAAAATGATGATAGAAGGCAAGAACACACTTTGTATAATTATTTGTTAATTTATAAAACTAGTTTATAAATTAATTATATAAAAGTTTATTTATTATGTTTATGAATAAATAAATATGGAGACTTGTTATTCTTGGACATATTCTTGGACACAAAAGTGAGACTCCAAATTATATCAAAGGATGTGCTATTAAATAAAAGCAGATGACTTGTACAATTTTAATTAAGTGAAAAGTATATAAAACAAGTTTATAAACTTAATTATATAAAGACTTAAAAGCTATTGTTTTAATTCGACAAATAAAACATTTATTTTATATTTTATTAAAATAGTACATCTCATAAGGATCGTAAGCATATAAAGAACTCGAAAATCCAAATTATAACGAAGAAGTTATGATATTTACGAGATTATACGTAAAAGTGTTTTTATAAAAGTATTTATATAAAAATTCTGAGATTTTCGAATCTGGTAAAAATGTAATCTTATTTTTCTGTTAAAGTAAAATTATGTGGAGTTCAAAACTAATAATGGTACACCAGAATGGATTTAAAATGAATAATTACTGCTATTACAAGCTTAACGATAAAAATTAATTTATAAAAAGTAATGTTTATAAATATGTTATTGTTTTTCATAAATAGTAGGTTTTTTTGGAGAATATTTTTCTTAGAATCGAACCTTTAATTACGAAGACATAAACATAATAATAAGAATCACTAAAAACCGAATTAAAACGAATGAGTTATGATTTTTACGAGGTTACAACAATTAATTATATAAAAGTAGTTTTATATAATTTTACAGAAAAAGTAAAAGTTATTGTTCATCAGTATCTAAAATATTATAAATGTAATATTTTGATAGATTTTATTAATACGAAACCGTGAGCATAAAGAACGTATAAAACGGAGTTAAAACGAAAAAGATATAAGGTTTATAAAAGCTTATGCATTATTTTTATACTTGTGCACTATTTTTATGAAATCAATTAAACTATTTATATAATATCATTATATAAATACATAAAGGTGTTAAAACAATTATTATTTATGAACGATCAATTGTTGGACAAGTATAACATTTTTACAATCATAAATACATGAACATTTATTTTACAAGTACAAATTCATATTGTTTAATTTTATAAATTAAACAAACATAAGTAGGTGGTGATGTAACTATATAGAATTATATGTTATGTTAGTTATTCAATGTACGTAGTACTCATGCGACCTATACTAAATTAGGTTTCATTCGGTTTGCCGAGAAGATTCACACTATTTGATTTAGATAAGCAATTCATTCACCAGAGGTGAGTTCATAGCCCTATTTTTATACGATTACAATGATTTACAACTGTTGGGGTAAGAAAACATGCATTGTTTTACATTTGAACGCAAATATACTTTTAAACAAATTATGAGTTTTCCTAAGTAGCTATAACCCACTATGCCCATGAATCATGAACTGT
>BQNB010063598.1:0-25310 GCA_026074375.1 Tanacetum coccineum | reverse complement strand
GCATCTTCATACCCCTCGATGGGTGCTTGTAACATTTGGGCCATTGTTCGATTGTCGGCCATTGGAACAACGTTTTGTTTAACAATTGGTTCAACCGGAAGATTTTGTTGTTGTCGACGTCTTCGAGATTGCGAACGAGTGCGCATAAAAAAGAAAAACTAACAATTAAAAAGCAAAATTTTACACTAATTTTTTTTTTTTTTGAATTTTAACGGTTACATGAAAGAGACTTAAACCAAACAATCAACTACTTCACGGCGGCTCTTGAAAATTTCTTTTCAAGGTGAGCCGTACTTGGTAGTGACACAAAATGGCAAGTGTTAAATCTTTGATTACGATTTGGGAACAATTGCAAATTCACCGGAAATTGAAATGATAATATCTCAATAGAAGATATTATTTGTTGGTGTTCGATTACCAACTTTGTTTATTTTATTTCTTTTTTTAAAGGACAATTTTTTATGTTTTTGATTTTTCTATTTTTTTTTTATCTTATCTTTTACTTATACTTAAAAAGAAAAGGAAAATATTTTTTACTTTTTATATTTTATGATTTTTTTTTTTACTTTTTTAAATTTTAAAACAAGAATGAAACTTTCTAAGTCGAAAGGATCTTCAAACCAAATCAACAAACACAAAACGTAGGAATCGTAAACACTAGTCCCCGGCACGGCAATCGGCGCCAAAAACGTGAATGCTGTCGTACGTACCTATAAAATATATAATAATAAATACTACTTAGGTAAATTCCAACTATTTCACGACTTTAACCAAGGAAAAAGTTAAGACTTACAAAAAAAAATAATAATATAAAAATAATATAACGTATGTTTTATACGGGCAAGTATAGATCACCCTGGTCCGTTTCCCCAATGACTAGTGAGATTGAAACACGTTTTCGTTCGGATCCTGGATTTGAATGAACAAAGATTATTTTGGATAAAGCTATTACACTTAAATTAAAAAGCACAAATAAATGACAGAATAAAAGCAAGTAAAAACCATTTAAAATCCCTAAAAATGTAACTAAAAATTTCACGAGAATAAAGAAAAGTTGCCCGATAAATATTAAAAATAAAAAGCCCTATTTTTTATCTTTTTATAAAAGTTTAATTAAACTAATTAAAACTTAACCCTAATTATTAATTAAAACTTAATAAACTTATTAAAAACTTAACTAATGGACTAATGATGCAAAAAGGAAAAAGACTATCGGGGAATCTAACAAATTAACGGAGGGACTAACTGAAAAAACAACTAAGATTGAAAAGTTACACTTTCTTCCCTGAGAATCTATCCCGACAACAAACTAAGTCCAATAAGCATTCGAAATTTTAAAGAGCTTAAAATGAAAAACTCAAAGAAGCAAAGTTGAAAAGGAAGACAGGGGGAGCAGGATTAATAAAGGCTACTTGGGTTGAAACTTACATATAAGCTCTCAAAGAGCTTATCTATAAGCTGTTACAGAAAGGAGTGCTTATCCCTTGGTTTTAGAAAATAAGCTATAGAAAACTCAAAACTAGATCAAAATGAAAAAGGAAAGAAGTTCTAAAGAGCTTATGATATGCTTAATCTATAAATGAAAAGAAATTAAAGCTTAAACTACTTTTATGCTACTGAAATTGATCATGTACTAAGCAAACTCAGGAAATAAGCAAATAAACACAAAATCAAAGTAAGCTAAAAAGTTTAATAAGCTAAACTAGACTCTAAAACTTTGAGGACTTATTAAACTACTTATAAGCTATCTAGTTAAGCTGGAAAATCTAGACCATAAGCTGAATTAACAAACTTAAATCCTTAAGGACTCTAAGTACTGTTTTTGGAGTTTTCAGGTTTTTATGACTTTAGACAGCTAAATTAAACTAAGTAAATAAGCTAGAAATTGCAAATTAAGATTTAAACTGCATTAAGCTATATTAAAACTTGAATCCTACTGAATTTACTAAGCTAAATCCTAAAATTACTTATCAAAAATGGGGCTGAGAACACAGCAGTACTAACTTATGGTTAGTACTGGTAGTGTAAATATTCAGCAGTACTTTCAAGTGAAAGTACTGCTGGTGCAATTTTGACTTTTGAAAACTAAATAAGCAATGAAATAAGCTAGAAAATGAAGACTAAAACTAAATAAGCTAAATCTAAACTTATTCCTACTGAGATTAAAGCTAACAGTATTAACTGAGGAAGCAGTACTAACTTGGAAGTTAGTACTGGTAGTGTAAAGGCTTAGCAGTACTAACTTAGGTTAGTACTGTTAGTGCAATTTTAAGAATGCACTAAACCAAACACTACTTAACCATTATGACAGATTTGAGAAAAGCTTTTAAAGAGAAATCTAATGAACAAATACTAAATACCAGATAAAAACTAGCTTAAAACAAACTTAGCAATCATGATTGAACAACTGAATAAGCTTTAATCAAGATCAAATACTATTTAAAAAACAAATATTTTTTGGATTTTTAAGAGTTTTTATGACATAAAAAGATAACTAAAGAACTATAAAAACTAAGCAAAAACAGATTAAAACACATAACTAAATATGCACTAGAAAAGACGTTTAAACACTAATAAGCAAAATAATAAAGCAAATAAGCAAATCTAACTAAACATATCAGAAAGCAATAATATCAATATTTTAAACTAGAATTTAAAGGAAACTAAAAGAGAAACTTACAAACTCCTCTAGCTAAACAAGAGGACCAATTAAGGCAGCTACAAGCTCTCTAGCTTATGAATAAGCTAGAGTATAAGTCCTTGGGATCTCTTCCAAGGTAAGATCCCCTTCCAAAAGCTTAGATACAATAAGATCCATAATAGGTTTAACTGATTTAAGGTTTAGATAAGGTTAATACTGAATTCAAACAGCTCTATTTCAGCTTATAGACTGAAAGAGCTTATGAGTAGCTTATTGAGACAATTTTAGCTTATTAAGAGAGCTTAAAGGTTGAAAATAAGAAGAGCTTATGACAAATTAAAACTGAATTTCATTAATTGAAAACTGAATTACATTACTAGAAAAGGAAATTACAAAAACATTTAAGTAAAAATACGAATTTAAGCTAAAAATCATAAAAACTAGATAACAAAGAAAGAAAAACGGATTCAAAACTAGATTAAAAAGAAAAAGACAAGACGCCCTGTGTGTGTGAGGCCTATTTATAGGACTGAAAGAAGCTTCTAGGATCTATAGCTCTGCCCTCCAAACCTTCAATCTCTGCCATTCATTTCTTCAATCATTTGGTCTATGATGTGGGACGTTGGATCATTTTGTGGACACCTGAGGATTGCCAGGCTGGCATTCTTTGATGTGACGTTTGTGTTAGTTTTGTGAGTGAGTTTAGCACAAAACCCACATAAACTTGTGCTTTCACCATGGCTAACGTGGCATTTGAGCTTGAGCTAGGATAAGTATCCCCTTGATTAGACTAAATTGTCCTTGCATTTGTGCTTGCGCTTCCTTGAATTGACCAACGCACCCTTTAATTTGGATTTGCCCCTTGATTTACCATAGGAGTGAAATTGGGGAAGACGGGTGAATAGTAAAAGGGATTCCCGCTCCTTTTTTCGACAGTTAAAACTGTTGAAGTTTGGAAGGATTGCACATTTGGTCCTTGCCTTTCTTTTCTCTTTTTCAAGTTATAAATAACTTTTGGAAATTGCAAGATTGGTCCTTGTGGTTGTAGATTGGCTAAGGCTTTGGATCTTTGGCTTCATTTTGAACTCTTCTGCTTCTCGTGTCCGTGTTTGCTCGCTTTTGACTGTTTTCTTGTGATTTTTGACTTATCCGTACCTGCACACACAAAACACAAATACAAGCATATCTTTGCCATTTTTGGTCTGTTTTGGGTTTATTTGGGTTATTTTAGGTATAAATGGATATGTGTATTTTACACATATCACGTCACACAAAGGCTTAGGTGCGGTGTTAATGCAGAGAGAGAAGTGATTGACCTATGGCCTCTCAGACAGTTACAAGTATGCACGATAAAAACTAACACCACTCAAAGCACTTCACTATTTTTGGAACTTGGATCGGTAGTGTTTGCCCTAAAAATATGGAGACACTACCTATACGGAACCAGATGACAACCGTTCACACGACCATAAAAGCCTACAACAACATTCTCGATCAGAAGGAGCTTAACATGAGGCAACGTCGTTGGCTAGAGTTGTTAAGTGATTATGATTGCGACATTCGTTATCACCTAGGTAAGGAAAACATAGTAGCCGATGTGTTGAGCCGTAAGGAACGGATTAAGCCATTGCGGGTTCGAGCCTTAGTTATGACAATTGGCTTGGATCTTCCTAAACGAATATTAGAAGCTCAGATCGAAGCCCAGAAACCAGAGAATCTTGTGAATGAAGACGTAGGCGGTATAATCAGAAGGGATATACCCCAAGAAAGATTAGATACACGTGCCGATGGAACCTTATGTTTACACGGCAGGAGTTGGTTGCCTTGCTATGGAGATTTAAGATCCATGATTATGCACGAATCTCACAAGTTAAAATACTCTATCCATCCCGGTTCGGAAAAGATGTATCAAGACATGAAAAAGCTATATTGGTGGCCCAATATGAAGGCAGACATAGCCACGTATGTTAGCAAATGCTTGACGTGTGCGAGGGTCAAGGCCGAACATCAAAGGCCATCAGGATTGCTAGTACAACCTGATATACCCGAGTGGAAGTGGGATAATATCACGATGGATTTTATCACCAAGCTTCCTAAGTCGTCACAAGGTTTTAACACCATCTGGGTGATTGTGGATCGACTTACAAAATCTGCTCACTTCTTGCCAATAAGGGAGAATGATCCATTAGACAAGTTGGCAAGGTTGTACCTGAACAGGATAGTGGCAAGACACGGGATACCTGCCTCAATTATCTGTGATCGTGATGGAAGATTTACTTCAAATTTCTGGAGATCATTTCAGAAAGCTTTAGGTATAGATATTAGTATGAGCACTGTGTATCATCCAGAAACTGACGGCCAGAGTGAGAGAACCATTCAAAATCTCAAGGACATGCTACGTGCTTACGTGATCGATTTTGGCAAAGGATGGGTTAAACATTTGCCATTGGCCAAGTTTTCATACAACAACAGTTATCACGCTAGCATAAAGGCCAGCATCCTTATGAGCACTATAGTCCCGAAATGTCGATCACCTGTGCTGGAGAGATGGGGAAGCCCAACTGACGGCCCGGAGTAATCCTAGAAACCAACAATAAAGGTCGTCCTTTCAAGCAAAAGATCAAGCAGCTCAGGATCGACAATAGAGCTACCTGGATCGGAAGGCGAAAGAAGCCGATGGAAATCGACAGATTGGTGATTAGGGTTATGCTCAAGGTCTCACCTTGGAAAGGGGTTGTACGATTCGGAAAGCGGGGCAAGCTGAATCCGAGATACGTCGGACCATTTAAGGTATTAGCCAAAGTTGGGAAACTTGCCTACAAACTGGAACTTCCTCAAGAGTTGAGCAGAGTTCACCATACTTTTCCTGTATCAAATCTGAAGAAATGTTACTCTGATGAACCATTACTCATGCCGTTGAAAGGAGTTGACATAGATGACACGCTGCAGTTTGTGGAGGAACCCGTTGAAATCATGGAACGGGAGATCAAACGATTGAAGCGAAGCCGAATACCATTGGTTAAGGTTCGCTGGAACTCTAGGCGGGGCCCTGAGTTCACCTGGGAACATGAAGATTCGTTCAAGGAGAAATACCCACATCTTTTCACAAATCGGACGTCGTCATCTACTACAAGGTCTTACGCTTTGAGGACAAAGCTCTTTTAACGGGTGGTGATTGTAACATTTCTGATTTTCACATATTGTACGACTCTTTAATGTCAACAATTTATATTAGTCAGATACGCGTTTACTTTTAATTGTGACGTTTAAGCTAAATCGCGTGGACTAAAAAGAAATCATTTTGCGAGAATGGTCACCAAATAAATTAAAGTTTATATCCAGTGAGTGTCTAGTAATTATTTAAGTATTAATTATCAAACTTGCTTAGTTTTATTTTGATTGGTCACGTAAATGAGTTACATTTCGCAATAAAATATACTTAGACGCACCACGGAAATACCTAGACTTACCTAGACTTAAACCGGGGTACATTTAAATATTTGAAACATAAGATTAAATCATATCTTGTGTGACTAGACTTAAATACCACGAATTTGGTCAAGTAAATCTCACCAAAAATCGTCCTAGTATATTCTTATACACAAAGTTTAAGAAATCTTTCCAAAGGTACATATTCATCATGAGTTTCATTAATGAGAAGCCAAATAAGTCTCTACTTGATATTATAAGAGATATTTGTTCAATCTTTTGAGTGTGTATGTCGTGACTTGGGCAAGAAGAGTCACACAACTTGCAACTTTGCATATCCATATCATGTAAAATATTTAGCTAATTAAAGCATTGTACTCTTGATAGGATGGTTTGAGCAAGTGACAATCAAATATCTCAAACTAACAAATCTAAGGCTCGTTGGTTTTAGAATTTGTGACTAAGAAGTTCTAACTAACATCGAACCAATAAATATAAAGCTCACAGTGGAAACATCATAAATACTAAGACTATAAAACACTCTAAAGGTAATAAATAAACCCCTTTGGTCCCATTTCACTCTCACTTTCCAAAAACCAAACCAAACACTCTAACCCTATTCGCGTTATTTCATCCGTTCACCACCGAGCACAGAAAAGGGTTATAAGCTTTGAAGCTTAGTATATTACACGTTTGGGTGTAATACGAGTCGAACCAAACACATAGGACCTATTGTAAGTTCTAACTAGAACTCACGTTGATTCTTGTTTATTTACGTCATTTCAAATAATAGTTGCTTGTAAATCGAGTTAAAGAATCAGGTGTACATAAAACATGCATGGTTCGACCCATGTATGGTTCAAGCACGCTTATAAATTATTCACTGTGAATGTGTGTGGTGCCAGAATAAATGAAACACGATTAAGAGAACAAGTAACGAACGAACAATGACTTAAATGAGCCCAGGAATGTAAAGGAGAGGGTCATGAACCCGTTATAATAAAAAACTGTTTACGAAATGCATTTCAGCTACTAAGTCATTCTGCTGATAGTATACAAGTATTCATTCTACTGATAGTATAACAAGTATTCATTTTCTGCTGATATTATCCAAGTATTTCATTTCTGCTGATAGTATATCAAGCATTTCATTTCTGCTGATAGTATATCAAGCATTTCATTTCTGCTGATAGTATATCAAGTATTTCATTTCTGCTGATAGTATATCAAGTAGTTCATTTCTGCTGATAGTACATCAAGTAGTTCATTTCTGCTGATAGTATATCAAGTAGTTCATTTCTGCTGATAGTATATCAAGTATTTCATTTCTGCTGATATAGTTCATTAGTTAGAGGGAATAGAAATGTAACTTCGAAACTTAAAAGTTTAAAATTATTATTTTCGAATATAATAAACTTGGCGGACCATTTGAGTAAATTCTGAAACAGTAGGGACTGTTGGAGTAAATTTAAAATGATTAATTTACTTGTCACAAACTTAAGGGGCTAGTTATGACATTTTAAAACTAGAAGGTTTAGAAATGTAAATAATTATAAAATTATAAACCGAAGAGACTAAAAGTGTAAAATAAAGTACTTGAAAGTATCTTATGAACGAGAACGAACGAAATATAATTATTATATATACGTTCGGATATTAATCGGGTTTTAATATCACGAGTTGATAAATAGAATATAATTATTAAACGGAAACAATTTCACGTTTAAACGAGACAATCAAATGTAAGATATTTGGATTATAAACAGGTTTAATTAATAACGACTTTAATAAATAAAGTATATTTATTAAATAACGATTTCACGTTTACGACATTCATCGAAATAATAAATACATTAATCGTGGGCACCACCACACAAGTGATAACAGTATATATAAACTTAAAATGAAATTTAGTTTATATATAGAGTCGTTAGTTTAAACAAGTAAACTAAGACGTGACCGTATTTACTTAGGTAAATTGACAGGTGAGGTTCGATACCCTGCTTGGATATTTATATCAAACTGAGAACTACCCGCCAAGGTGAGTTCATTGGCCCACCATATTACAATTAATAAATGATTTATATCTTTGGGTGGTATAACATGCTTGTTTTACAAACTAGATGCAAGGGGTACATTTATATAATGTTTATGAGTTTTGCCTAAGTAGCGATAACCCACGACCATTATCATGACCTGTCAATTGCATAGTCGTAGTTGGGATTACATTAATGCGAGGCGCGAATGTTATAAAAAATCTATTTGGGATGACTCCCCGTTTTTTTGGGTGAGTAGCCGCTCACTGTGCCGGTTACCGGACATACAAACGTATACATTGAGTTGGATTTTTCTTAAAATATCGTAAAGCATTATTCTGGCAATGTATTTCACACAATAGGTCGAGCTTCGAGTCGATGAGCTAACAAACAATAATTACTTTTGATGTTGTTTGCAGCTGTAGCTTTAATCATACACTTGGAATCTTGCGTCCTGCTTTTTGGTTACATTAAACGCGATGGCGTGTCAGTTTCACCAACTTTATGTTGACATTTTAAAGCATGTTTATTAGGTCAGTAGGGCATGAGATGCCGTGATACATTGGAGGTCTTTTGGGAAGTCAAAGCTAGAGATTCTAGACATAATATTTGTTATGTGAACAATTACTAAATGTCGAAGTCTTTAACTTTATCGTAGAACGATTTAAAGCCTTGTGCTTATGTAATAAACGAATAAACTTGTTTATCCAATGTATCTTTTAAACGTCACACTTAGTGGTCGTTCTTATATCTTGTGCTATTGACCGATAATGTAACGCCCTCGGATATTCAATATTCCGCTGCATACTCAGATTTGAGGGTGTTACATTACAACCATGAACGGATTTGATAAGTCTTTACCTGTAGCCGTTTGATCAGGACTAGCCAACTCTCAGTAATAAAACATTGGTGAGTTGAGAACCATATAGTTTTGAGCAAACTATTAAAGCTATAAACGGATTTGAAGATCACACCAGAGTCGTACCCTCATGGTGAATCAAACTCTTTCTTGTCTGTTAGACATGGTGAGTTGAATACCATTTGTCATGTAGTGCAAGCACTAACATCAGGTGTTACTCTCAAAACTTTGAAAAATATTGTGCTTTAAAAAGTTTCTGCACACTTAAAACTTCAAAATATTTCAAAAACAACTTTTTAACTAGCAGTACTTTCAAAATAAGGTACTGCTTGTTCACAGTTAAGTCTTTTTATCAAAACAAGATATGTTACTTTCAAAAGATATTTTTTGATAAATCCATATACCAAGTAGTTTAAGAATCATCACCATCATTCATTGTCCATAAAATGAAACAATGTAATCAATGTGGATAGCTATTTCCACTCTCAATCTTCAAACTTCCATATACCAGATCAATCATCCGATCAACAGCTCTCTTGATAGGAGGATATCTTCCATTTCTGCCAGCTATGAAGCATTGTACATCCTCGTAAACTCTATGTATTAACTCCCAAAGATTCAATAATCTCCATCTTTATAATTTCATTCTTCTTGATTTCTTCCATGTAAATCAACTCTTGTGAAGACGACCCCAAATGTTGTAAGATCACCCAGTAAGTATCAATCCAAACCCATTTAGTTGAATATGCTTATAATATCTTGAACAACCAGATTAATGATAAAGATCCTGTCTATCCAAAAATTGCAGTATCTCCCACAGAGTGTTGAAAGCTTCTGAAATTATTATTTGCTCTATAAATTAGTGAATACTCTTCCATCGTGGTAGACAAGACCATGAATCTGTAATCATAGAGCTTGCATTCTATGACATCCTAACTTGTGCACTCTTCTCAAAGCTATAATCATAAGATAGATTCTGATCTCATCAAATTTCTCTGTCCCAATTTTAAGCTTCATTGAAGGCTGTTCTTCTGTAACGGTACTTTTCTCTTCCTTAAAGTCTCTTTGCATCTCTCTCTCATCTCCTGTAACATCTCTTTATCCTTTTCTGAACCCATTGAATAAACTCCTTTAGAATCTTTTGATGATTTTTGAACTTTAACATACAGTTCCTTTCTTTGTGATACCTTAGCTTTTGTAAATTCTTGTATCCTTGCCCTTTAAGAAGCTATCATTTTGAGTCCTTCTTGTACAAGAGAATGTAGGTTTCTTTGAAATAGTCTTTGGTTTTGGTTTCTTCAAATCTTCCAACCTTTTTCTCTCTTCTTCTGCATCCCATTCTGATCCCCACTTTCTAGCAACTTCCTCATCATGTGCAGTCTCCAAAGCTCTGATTTGTTGAAGAGTTAATTTCTTCTTTTTGGGCTCTTCAACCAATATCCCTTTACCTTTTTCTTTTGGGTCAGTAGTTTGAGTTGGTTGTTGAGGTTGAGATTGCATAGGACTAGGAATGCTTAAGCCTCTTGGTCTACTGATATTGAGAGGGATATCAGCAAGAAATTCATCATCTTTGAACTGTTCTTCAGGCTCTTCTTCTTGAGTTGGACTTGAAGGACCTGCTTCATCATCAAAATTTTTAAAGTTCTTGGAGTAACAGCACTTTGTCTAGCAGTACTTTGAATCCTCTCCAAATCTAATTCTTCAGTATCCCCACTTTTTACATCAGAAGTATCCTTTTCTTCTTCAATAATCACATGTTCTGTTTCATCACTCTTTCTTTCTAAGTCAGGAGTAACAGCAACAACAGCATCTGTAGCATCAAAATCTTTATAAACAAAGGCTGTATGGTTATGGTCATCTTGATCATGATGCTCTTCAGACAAATTACCTTCATCTTTATTCCTCCCCAGTTTAACTGAAGATACCTTCTTCTTTTGCTTCTTTCCTCTTTTCTTAAGCTTCTGACTTTTCACCCAAATAATGTGATGTTTGACCAATGGCTTTACCCCTTTTGACAGTTTCTTAAGTTTGGCCTTTAGCTTGTGAATCTGTTTGGCTTGAGAAATGTTTTGCTTCTTGAGCCTCCTAACCTCCCTGTTTAAAGCATATAGATCCAAAAGTCCCTCATCTCCTCCCATGTTTGGAGACACATCTGTGGGAGGATAATCATGGGGAGAATGTGAAAATCAGCAGCATTAACACCTTGACTCAACAGTACCTTGGAAGTCAGCAGTACCTTGTAGAATACTAGCTTGAGCAGCACTTTGAGTAGGGGTACCTTGAGCATCCCTTGGAGAACTTTTAGCCCTAGAATGAGTACTCTCACTATGTGCTTCCTCTGCTGCTAATGCTGTTATGACCTCTAACATTGGTGGAGTCAAAGGTGTAATCCTACCTGAGAACTTAGGATTATTCTTTCTCATAAAAGTAAAGACCTTAAAGGGAAGAGTAATTGATGGTAGAAAATTCTGAGGTTTGGTTACTCCCTCTAATTGCTTGTTAAAAAACAGTTGAATGAATCTAGGATACATGAGAAAAGGTTTACCATTGGCAATATGTCCTAGCATTCCATTCATAATCATCAAATAAAAATTGAACTTTTGGTTGGTTGCTAATCCTACCAGAGCTGATGCGAATGTTATCCCAAATTGTCCCATGATGTACTCTAGGAACTATAGACAGTGAGTAAGACATGAACAAAATACTATCCACTGAGGGCTAATAGAGGTTTAGAAAAAAAAGTTGTGCCAAATTACCCTCATAGCCATATCTCTGAGCGAGTCCCAATAACTAGCTTGGTGGAAAACATTCAACACCATCAGTATCATCGAATAGTAGATCAGCCCGAATGGTTTCCTCTGAAATCAAAACCCTTTTTCCAGCTACCCTAAGACATTGCGCGAATAATGCGCAACTTCATTAATTGATATTAGAGAAGCTGTACCCAAAATTGTTGAAGCCCACAGGACCAATTAAATCAGATTAACTAACAAAGAATAGTTATTGAGTATCCAGTGAAATTTTGCTCAGTCATTCTGGCCACACACAATGCAATCATGTAATGAGAGAGAGAGACTATGCGGATATTGCGCATTGATAAGACATTGATGTGCTACGCGTGTGAGTATTTAAAAAATTAGAGTGCAATAACAAAAAATGACAACACATATCTGCGCACAGAACATGTAATCATATTAAGACTTATAGGTTGCGTCGGATAACAAAGAAAGTTACCGTTGTAAATACGTTTTATTTATCGCAAAATTACGTTTATCGTTGACCGAAACGTTAGAACAGTGAACTTAGGAGAGCGAGGCGAGCTATACTTCTATACGAGCAGTACTTTGAGGTGGCGAAGCAGTACTTTCAACCTAAAAAGCTTTCCAACTCAAATTTGTCAATCACAACCCTGCAATTTTTCAAAATATCTCTTCAAATCATTAAAACTTTAAACAATCATTCATATCCTCCCCGTAAGCATAACAATAGTGCTTCCAAAGATTCTTTCTAACCAGAACAATACGTCACTTGAATACCAGTACTTTACATGTAGTCCTCCCCTCAAACGTAGCTATGGGTTCATCATACCAATGGTTACCACCAAAAAGTTAAATCTTGCTAAGTCAAAGCCTTTGGTGAGTAAATCTGCTACATTGTCATCAGTATGTACCTTGACCACATTATGGTGGCGCGCAGGCTGGCGTGCGGGAGGGAGAGCGCAATTCGATAAATGATGTCGAATCTGATGTAATCCATAAAGTGCCTTGACTACTTTGTATACCTTGTTCGGATGAGCAGGATCTTCAAAACCTGGAGGCTGTTTTACATACACCTCTTCTGTGATGTTGCCATATAAAAATGCACTTTTGACATCCATCTGATAGACAATAAAGCCCATGAAAGATGCAAATGCCAAAAAGAGTCTGATTGCTTCAATTCTGGCAACTGGTGCAAAAACTTCATCATAATCCACACATTCCTCTTGTCTGTACCCTTGTGCAACCAGTCGTGCTTTATTCTTGATAATAGTACCCCGATCATCCATCTTGTTTCTAAAAACCCATTTAGTTCCAATCACTCTCTTGACGGATGCTTGTGAGAGGTCACATAACACACACCAGTACATTTTGGTAGCTTGGAATTGAAGAGTTCTTCTGCATCGCTTCAACCCAACTTTCATCGCTAAAGCTTGAGAGACTTTCTTGGGTTCCAGTTTGAGATAAAAACAACAACAAGCATGTCTGCTGATCTTGTTGTTAGTTTCTGTTTTTGCTTGCACATAAAGACAGCAATGCTTGAAGTGTCAATAAGCACTTTTCTTTAAGCTTTCTTCTTGTTACAACCCCAGCAGTACTTTTGCCAATAATCTGACTCTGAGGATATTCCGTTAAGAAATCAAGTGAAGAGTAAGCTAACATCAATGGTGTGGTCCATGTTGTTGTAATCAGGTGCTCCATCTTCCTCGTTGTCAGTATTTTCATCATCAAAAGAATTTGTAGAGAAAACACCATCTTTTGGAATATCATCATCAGAATCTGACAAATTTCTCATACAATCATCTAAAGTTTCCATTCCAGCGCGTTATCTGACGAGCGTGCGAGTTAACACACACACACAGAAGGAAGACGGCTGTTCCTGCATCAAAGAAACCTGTAGGGTGAATTTAACCGGAGTACTTTGAGAAGGTGTGTTAGCAGTACTTAGAGTTAAAGTACTGTTGGCACTTTCTTTTCCCCTTTTCTCTCTGTGCATTCTCCTCTTTTCCGCGAGCGAGAGCAAAAGCTTCCCTAGACATCATTCTGAGAGCTTGTCCTCAGAGACAATGCAATTCTTTGTAAGCATACTTCCTTTGAATGCATATTTTGCGTGCTGCATTAATCCTTGCGCGATGAACAATAAACTGCTGGTCATTCTAAATCTTCAACACATCAAAAGTTGATACTTTTCCTCCTGAATCAAGCATAGTTATTCTTTCCTTACAGTATGTATTCATGAAGAGTTAGAATTCAAGATCAAACATCCAATCAGCGAACACACACAGAGGAGGAGAAGAGAGAGCGCGAGAAGCACGCGCGATTCTCTATATCCTCACAGAATTCTAGCATGAAGACAGTCTTGAACTCTTCGCTTGGTTACCCATTAAGAGGACTCTAAAAACCTTTTGCTTGCAACACACAGATACCCAACAGATAACCTCTCTGACTTGCCAACAAACTAACCAATTGATCTAGGTATTAAGGTATAGTCAGGGACCGAAAATCTCATGAAACTGATGTTAGGGATCACTGTCCATCAAAATTTCATAAGGGATCTTCACTGAGTTAGTCCACCAAACTCTGTTAGCGCACATACCAACAGTATTGATTGCTTCAACTAAAATGGAATAGGTAAAAGTGAGTCTGCTACATAGTTCTAGCTGCTTTTTTTCCCCAATGAGATCCTATTCTTCTTTCCCGCAACACCATTTTGCTGTGGAGTCCTTGACAATAGTATAGTCTCTCATGATTACCTTTCCTGGCACTACATTCATTCATTATTAGAATCTTGAACTCTTTTCATGTCATCACCTGATGTTCTTCATTTATGTCATAGCTTGTTTTCAAACCCACAATCATATCAAAGAACATATCATATGTCTCATCCTTGTAAGCCAAAGAAAAAACAAACAGCGCGATTTACTACAATCATCAGTGATCACCAACATTACTGTTTCCTATTGACCACCTCTACTGAAACAAGGTCCAAATAAATCCCCTATGGAGTCAATTCCTAAAGGTTCCTCTGAATGTTCCTTTCTTCAATCTTCTTCAAAACCCTGTGCGAGAGAGAGAGACCCTTTCTACATGCCAGTCATGAAAGATCAAGCTTGAATGTCTTGGAAGGTAAACTCTAACCAGATGCCTTTAACCAATTTGTTTAATATTCTTAAGATTAACATGCCCTAACATCTTCTGTCATAAGTCCAACTCATCCTTTTTGCGCGATTGCAACCAAACAAGTTACTCCTCCAGAAGGCGCGAGTGCGTATTCTTTATATCTAAGACTGTATACACATTCTTTTAGAGCTCTAATACTCACCAGATCTTCATCAACAAACCCTTACTTAAACTTTGGAGATAAATATGACACTCTTTATCAGTAAGAGAACATTAGCTTCTTATCATAGATTTTAGAATCAGATAGGAAGAATAGAACTTAAGCTCCTCCATATAGCTGACTTTCTCAAAGTCTATGCATGATGTCCTTATGGTCTCCCTTTCCCGTATTCTTCCTCCTTTGGATCATTAGAGCCAAAGCCACATAACCACCTTTGAATTTTTAAATATCATCAGCGTGTTCCTTGGTCTCCTGGTATACTTCCAGAGCAACCTGGAGGCGTGGGTCAGGAGTGGGTAAAGCATAATCTTTGAGATCTTCTTCTTATTGCCCTGTACAAACAATTTAAAGAATTTAACCTCGTTAGGAACCCAAGTCATAACTGACATGATACCCCTAAATGGAGTACATACTCAAATTGCTTAGGATCGTAAGATCTTTTAATCCCTATTCACAAATCTAGATTAAGCCACCTTTTGGTCTCCATGTTTGTGTGGATTTAATCTGGCAACATCCCTTTGACACTTACATTTTGTGGCGATGCTGCTTGTGACCAACTCGATTTCTTACCCAGAATAGGCGAGAGATCATAATTTTCTTGGGTCTTTGTGTGAGCTGTAGATCCTTGTGGGTAAAACCTTGTGAATGAGTGCGAATAATTTGAATTCTTATAATATCCATCCCCTTGATAATAAGGTCTACCGGTACTTTTGTAAAGAAGAACAGCTTGTGTACCATTGTCCTAAAGTACCTTGAAAAAACCCAATAGCAGTACTTTTGAAGGTACTGTTTTGTGTCATTTTTTGTCTGGCAGAGCCGCTTTACAACCCTTCCCTTGTAGTCTGCTGATGGGATAAAAAGACTCTTTTGTGAGTTACCTAGAGTTTTCCTGAGAATTACTATGAGAGACACCCTATTGATGTATGTTCCAACTGGTCATGTGAGCGCCTTGAACCTTGCGTCCTTAGTTTATGGGTTTGGGTTTGTTTGAAGTTCCTTTCTGTGAGCGTGTCACAATCTTTGATTAGTGATCAATGACCAGAGCGCGCGCGAGCGCAACAAACATATTACCCTTGATACCCAAGTCCCCTTTTCCTAGATCCTTGACCACACTGAGAGAGAGTGAACGCTTGAGCGTGAGACCTGTTTGTCGAAAGATGTTTCACTATTTTATAATATCTAATTCACAGTTTTCTTTTGAATATCTGAAAAGTTTTAAAGCAGTCTCTTCATCATCACTATCAACCTAATCTTCAATAATGACTTTATTTCTATTAACTGAGAGCGAGTGAGTATACTCTATCTCTGTACTAATCTCTTGATTAACGACCTTACTCCTAATAAGCTAGTCTTCTATCCATGTAAAAGAGACAATTTTTCCCAAGTGAGTAGTATGATAGTAACCTGTAAGGTGGAGGTACGAGCATGGAATCCTTTGCCTTATGAAAGTTTGGCGGAGAACACACACATTTCATCAAATTTGAGCGATTCTCTCTCATAAAATTGTCACTTTCCTTACTACTATTAGATTCAACCCCAAATCCTATACATGATTTATCAGACAAATATCTTTATTTGTTTAGGGCTTCATTTTGAAGTACAACAACATTTGTCCATTTTTTAAGTTTTACCTTGAAATCATCTCTTTCTTTTAAGACTTGATCTAGTTCCTTTTGTTTTTCTTCTAGTTTCAAATCCCTCAACTTTAAGTCATATTCCATCTGTTCATACTTATCACCCCATGCATATTCATTCTTTTCATGTGTTTTAATTATGACTTCTAATGACTCTAAGCTCATTTGATATCCTAAAATTTCAGACCTAGCCTTTTGAAAATTGTCTTTTTTAGTTTGATAGTTTTGAAGCAACTGTTTATAAGATTCACTACATTTGGAACAGTAAGGTACATCTGATTGGCAGTTTTTGTCTGTTTTTGGTCTTTTAAGTCCGTTTTTAATGGAGAAAGGTATGTGTATTTAAGCACATACCATGTATCATCAGCTGTGTTGCTCCAGTCAAAATCACCGAGTCCATCTTGTCCAAAATGCATCGGTTCAGCATCAAATTCCTTGGTCCAATCAATATCATCATTGTTGTCTGTGGCCACCAAGGCTTTTGAGTTTGAATCTTCAATAGCCACAATCCTCTTTTCCTGACGACCATTTGCTCTGTTTTCCTGATATTTAGCAAATCTGCACTCCCTTGCAAAGTGTCCCAACTTCTGACAATTAAAACATTCAATCTTTGACTTGTCAAAAGTGATCCCATTCTTTGGCTTGAGGTCAATGGGTCTTCCTGTTTTTCTCATAAACTTCCTTATTCTTGCAGTTATCATAGCCACTTGCCATCGAATGTCAATTTCTTCCATAGCATCTTCATCAATTTGCAACAGATCTTCATCATCATGAGTTGTAGGCATAGATGCTTGTTGAGAAAAGAAAGAACATATGATTTCATCTGAGTGAGAATCATAGTTAGGAGCAGTTTTCACCTTGCTTGAGGTAGCCTGAGTATATCCTTTTGAGATATTATCTGGGTCAGCAGTACTTTGTTTCAAAGTACTGCCCTTGACTTCAGTGGACAGAAAAGCAATGTTTTGTGAACTTGAAGTTGAAACACCCTTCAATTCATGCTCATACACCTTCAAGTTGTTGTAGAGATCATCAAACTCCAATTCATCCAATCCAGGTTGTCCCCGAATCATTGTAGCAACTACATGCCACACAGATGGTAGGCTTCTTAGAAACTTCAAGTTAGCATCTTCAAGGGACACTTTAGCATCATATAATTCAAGCATGCTAAGAATATGCTGAAACCTTTCGTATGCTGAATCTAGCTCTTCCCTAGATCCGATAGTAAATGTCTCGAATTGTTGTTTCAAAAGATTCTTTTGCATCTTCTTTGATGCTTCGTTTCCTCCAAATCTTGCTTTTATGGCTAACCATAAAGTTCTTGCATCTAGCATCTATGATAATGATGAGGTCTATCATGTATTGCAAAAAGCATTATGTCACAGAGCTTTCTATTAATTCTTCTGCGTTTTGCAGCAAACCAAAGTTTTTGGTGCAGACCATGACCTGACGAGGATACAGATCAAGTTGTGGCCTTGGTCTTTCCATTGGTGGATTATATCCCCATAGTATCATGATCAGTGATGGCAATATACTGTAGATCTCATGGAACATATGGTCATATTCACCCTTCTTGATCATTGGGATTCTTAGTGCAGTGACTGATGAGGTGGGAGGGATAGGTTCAACTTCAAACATCTTTTAGAGTTTGGAAAGATTTTGAATGATTAAAGTTCTTCTAGATCAGAGTCTCTACACAAGCTCTGATACCACTTGTAGGATCGATATACCTTAGTATAATAAGCCTTTAGTCTGTAAAGGATGTTACTTCCTTGAATAAATCCAAGTCAGTAACAATGAAACACTGATGTAATACTATTAACTATGCGGAAACTAGTTAACAGTATCAAGAAGAACACATAATGATTTAACAAACAATTTGTATTATCACACCTTGAATCTGCCTAAGTTTGCAGATCCCTAATACAATACTTATCTCTAATACTTCTAACTAATGTTTTTTTTCTTGTGTTTTTTCTAATGCCTTCCTAGAGATCCTTTTATAACTCTAGTAGGTGTACAATTCTTGTATGACACAAATACTAATTAATACTAATCACTAATGTAACTATTACATGATTAATACAACTATTACTTGATAATTACTAATGTAACCATTTAACTAATAATCCATTAAAGTTCCTTTATTAAAGGCAGTACTTTGACTTTTTCATACTAGGCAGTACTTTGACCTTCAACTTAGCAGTACTTTGACCTTCTGACTTGTATTTCCCAACAGTGTTTGAAAGCTGGAAAAAGTGACACCCAAGAAAATAACTATTAAATAAAAAAGATGCGCCCAGTAGCCCTTATAGTTTTTTTACAAGTGTCAAGAAGAGCCCATTTAGTTTTTTACAAGTGCCAATAAGAGCTATCAATAATAAATGATGGGTAAAAAATGTCTCATCACTTTAAGAAAATGTGCCATAAAGCGTTCATGAATTACAATATGGGCAAAATTTGCCACCTCTAGAGATACATTATATATGTTTGAACTTGTGAGAGTTTAGAAATTTAATTTTTTCTAGGGATGCCATAATGGAGGAAGTTGTAATCAAAAGTGAGTACATATGCAGGAGCCTATAAAATGTAATTGTCGAGATTAAAATTCATTTTAGTGCCGAGATGCTTTTCCGTTCGTTTCCTAGCTACATGGGACCTTTCGGAGTTGATTGTCGTACTAGAATTGTAGCATATCTTTTAGTATAGAAATATAGATAGATAAAATCACAATATTTATTTCCTCTTTTTGCCTTCTTTATTTAAACCCGAGTCACAAATAATAACAAAAAATAAAATAAAATTACATATGAATATATGAATCTTTGATAAAGTCAAGATCATGAAAACTCTAATAGCACAACATATAATTTCGCTGGCTTTCTTCTTTTCTTTTTGCTTTTTCACTCGTGGACCAGCTAGACCTTTTACTTTATGGCTTACAATAATGACGACATTCAGTGGTAGAGGGGTTTGTTGGTGGTGGGTTTCGGTGTTGATGGGGTTACAATCATGGATGAGCTCGTTGGTGGGATAGTGAACGCGAGGTGTAGTGGTTAGTGGTGGGGGAGTGGAGTTTATAGGCTTCATGGAACCCGCTATGCAAGGCTGCAAAGAAACCAACATAGATATACACAGTCTAAAAAAGTATAACATACTTTCATCATTAGGGTTTTGAGAAAAAGAGGCATACATTTTTTAAGGATTTAATCATAGCTAATGTACCAACCTACAAAAACATGAATAAATTAGTATGAAAACATGGTAGAAGTGGTTTACAATGATACTCATAACATGATATCTAAAACTGAGAACCAAAACGAAAGCAAAAAAGTGTGAATGTGATGAAGCTCGATATTGAGAAGAATAAGTGTTTATGTTTCTGTGTGTTTTTCAATGCAATTGTGGTCCCTATTTATAGGGGATTTACCCAAACTATAGTCAATGGAAATTAATGGGCCTATTAATTTCATTCATAATTAGCCTCCATAATTATAGACATTAGTTGTTACATGAACACCATTAAATGCACGTCAGTTTAATGAGCATTATATTATTTAATGTTTTTTACGTTTTTAATGTATGATCAATGTTATTTACGTTTTTAAAACATTAGCTTTAAATGAGCAATTATATTACTTAAATGTTACGTTTTTAAAACATTAGCATTACATGTTTATAAACCTTAAACCCTAAAATAGCAAGATTCCATGCATTAAATTTTTCAACATTTCCTATATTAGTAGTTTTTCAACTTTCAAGAGAATCCTAAATTCTCTTTATAAGTAGTACTAGACGCATACCCGTGCCCGCACGAAAAATCCTTAGCGGCCGATAATTAAGGATATGCAATATTGTGAGACGTTTTTGTGTAACGTTCACAATAGGATTGTTTGGGTCAAAATAAAAAAAAGATATGCAATTTTGTGATAATTAATAGAAATAAGAGTTATGGTTTAGGTAAAAAGTGCAAGTGCCGCTAGGGGGTCATTTGTTTTGTGCATACATTGTGTGTGTTTAGTGCATGCGGGCTAGTTCAAAGCTGTTGAATATAGGTTATAAACGAACAATAATAAAAGTTTGATGGTTTAGAGATCAAACATGATGTTTTGAAACCCGGTTTGACCCGGCCGGTTCAACCCAATATGATCGAAAAAATAAGTCAAATTAAACCTTTTTTATATTTTTGAAATCCGATCGCACTGGTTGAACTGGTAACCCACATTCTTTTTCCTACAGAAATTATTAAAGACTTTTCATTTTTAAAGTTTTTCAACGTTTGTGAAAGACCTGGTTAACCTAGTGACGAACCGGTTGAACAAAAAATAACCTTTCATTTAAGATCGGAATTGATGTTTTAACAAAAATGAATCTTCTTTCATAAGCTTTGATTATTTAATTAATTACCTTAAATAAAGTTCAAATCAAATTTTTTAAGTCAAATAATAAAACACGAACTCAAATTTATGCATTTCCATATATAAATTTTAAGTTTCAATATTTTTTAATCTTTAAATTTCAAGTTTTATGTTTTAATTTACGTTTCATTAATGAGTTATTAATTGATCATATATAATTTACGTTTTAAGTTTTAAGTCTTCTCATTTGCCATATATAATTTACATTTTATTAATTGACCAAAAGTTATTTCTTAAACCCTTTATGTGTATTTAAATGATATCTCAGTTGAAGCAATTTGTAGTTTCCCTAAAACAGTTTCCACGCATTAAAGGAGTATACAAAAACAGTTTCCACGTATTCAATATTTAACGTTGCTTAAAATAGGTTTGTCAAGTTTCAACGTTGCTTAAATAGTATAAAAATAAAAACTTATATAAGCGTAGGCCTGATTTGTTTTCATATGAATCGATTGAAATAGTATAAAAGTTTGAATGGAAATATGAATAATTAAGTGTACATTAATTATTTGGAATCAAAAAAAGATAAGTTAATATTATATAAAGATTGGTTGCATCCAAGTCCTAACAATACGAACACATAAGATAATATTGTCTTTTACAACAGTGAGGTCTGAGATGAAACCATTGTCAAACCTAGCCATTTGGTTATTGATAAGAAGGGAGAAGGGAATTATTGTGATATAAGAATGACATTACTTTTTCTAAACACAGAATAATGTATTCATAGAAGCGATTGTAAATTGTCAATCAAGAAAAGCAATTTACCTAAAATAAGTTTGGTATTCCTATTTTAAAAGTTGAAAAAAATTTGTGACAACCATTAATTATACTAATTAGGACTGCTAATGTCTGTTTCGACCCTCTTAAACATAGGTGAGTCAAAGGTGTAATCCGACATGAGAAAATTAGGACTATGCTTTCTCATAAACGTAAAGACCTTAGAGGGAAGAGTAACTGATGGTATAAAATTTTGAGGTCTGGTTATCCCTCTAATTGCTTGTTCAAAAATAGTTGAATGAATCTAGGATACATGAGAAAAGGTTTACCATTGGCAATATGTCCTAGCATCCCATTCATAATCATCAAAGAAAAATTGAACTTTTGGTTGGTTGCTAATCCTACTAGAGCTGATGCTATGTTAGTCCCAAATTGTTCCCATGATGTACTCTTAGGACTTAGGACAGTGAAAGTTAAAACATGAACTAAATACTTCAACTGAGGGCCTAAATAGAGGTTTAGAAAAAGTAAGCTGTGCCAAATTACCCTCGTAGCCTATGTCTCTGAGCGAGTCCCAAATAACTTGCTTTGGAAAACAGTCAACACCATCAGCATCGTCGAATAGTAGATCAGCCCTAATGGTTTCCTCTGAAATCAAAATCCTTTTCCCAGCTACCATTGCTCGAATATGAGGCACCTCATTAATAACTCTTAGAGAAGCTGTAGCCCAAAATTGTTGAAGCCACGGACCAATGAGATCAGGATCAACTAACAAAGAGTAGTTAATTGAGGCATCCAGTGAAGACTAAATCCATGATTTGAAAAAATCAGCATTATGCGCAGTCTATCTCCACACATAGCAATCATATTATGCTGTTACAGGTGCGAATATTGGCAATTTGATATGAACGTGATGTGCATCGGAGGTTGGATTTACAAACTTTGTGAAAAAAAAATGAAGTGAGAGAAAAATGCAATTCAGTTGAGCATTTATAGGTTGCGATGGGTAACAAAGAAAGTTACCGTTGTAAATTCGTTTGTATCTCAAAAAATGCGCGTTTGACCATTGACCGACGTTAGAACAGTACTTAGTTGTCTAAGCAGTACTTTCTAAGACGAGCAGTACTTTGGCTTGAGCAGTACTTTCAACCGAAAAAGCTTTTTAACCCAAATTTGTCAATCACAACCCTGTAATTTTTCAAAAATCCCTTCAAATCATGAAAACCTTGAACAATCATTCATATCCTCCCCTTAAGCATAACAATAATGCTTCCAAAGATTCCTTCTAACCAGAACAGTACTTCACATGAACACCAGTACTTTACATGTAGTCCTCCCCTCAAATGTAGCTATGGGTTCATCATACCAATAGTTACCACCAAAAAGTTAAATCGTGCCAAGTCAAAGCCTTTGGTGAGTAAATCTGCTACATTGTCATCTAATATGTAACCTGGACACATATGAGCCTTTGTCATATCAATCTCGGATTAAAGTGATTGTCGAATCTGAATATGCTTAGTTTTTGAGTGAAGAACAGGATTCTTCACAATGCATATGGTACTCTCATTGTCTATATGGATTTCAGTGTTCATGAAGTTAAATCCATAATCTAGCAGTTGATTTTGCATCCAAAGTACCTGAGCACAACAACTTGCAGCTGCTATAATATTCTGCCTCTGTAGATGATATAGCCACAATTGTTTGTTTCTTGCATTGCCAAGAGACCAGTCTTCTTCCAAGATATTGACATCCTCCTGAAGTTGATCGTCTATCATGATTGTCCCCAGCATAGTCACTGTCTGAAAAAGCTTCTAAATGAAAAGGAGAATCCTTAGGATACCATAAACCTAATTTTGGTTGATGTTTGAGGTACCTAAAAATCCTTTTTACAGCATGCATATGAGAGATCTTTGGAGTGACTTGAAACCTTGCACACAGACAAACAACAAACATTATGTCTGGTCTTGAAGCAGTTAAATACATGAGACATCCAATCATAGACCTATAAAGATGGACATCAACTTCTTCACCCTCTTTATCTTTTCCTAAAGATTTATGAGCTTCAATTGGGGTAGATGCTGGCTTAATGTTCTAAGTCAAATTTGTGAGAATGTCTTTCACATATTTGTCTTGACTTAGAAAAATACCAGTAGTAGTTTGCTTGACTTGAAGCCTCAAAAAGAAAGTGAGTTTACCCATGGAACTCATCTTGAATTCCTTTTGCATAAGATCTTCAAAATCCTTCACCATAGAAGATTTGGTTGATACAAAATTGATATCAATAACATAAACTTGTTACCAACATGATATCTCTTTTATTCCTTATTAAATAAACAGTAGTTTTTATAGCCCCTCTCCTATATCCATGTTTCAAAAGAAAAGTGGAAAGTCTTTCATACCATGCTCTTGGGGCTTGATATAAGCCATAAAGTGCCTTGACTACTCTGTAGACCTTGTTTGGATGAGAAGGATCTTCAAAACCTGGAGGCTGTTTGACATACACTTCTTCTGTGATGTTGCCAATTTAAAAAATGGCTACTTTTTGACTTCCATTGATAGACAAGTAAAGAGGGGGGGGCGGGCCATGAAAGATGCAAATGCCAAATAGAGTTTGATTGCTTCAATTCTAGGAACTGGTGCAATAAAGCTTATCATAATCCAAATTCCCTTATCTGTACCTTGAGCAAACCAGTCGTTGCTTTATATTCTTAATAATAGTACCCTGTTCATCCCTTCTTTTTTTGTAAGCACTAAACTTGAACTAAGTATAAGTAACAAAATTAAACATAGCTACTGCATAGTATAACAATTTATCTACTGGGCAATTGGGAAAAGGACAAGAAACCATTGTTCTAACTTCTAACACAAAATAAAAATTGTAACACCCCCAAATTGGGTCGCAGTGGAATATGGGTCCGGGGCGTGTTACTTCTCAGATCAATAACACAAGATATATATAGAACGACCAAAAAGTCATTTGAAAACGATACATTGGATTTAACAAAGTAATTGTTATAAAAACCCGTAGCTTAACTTGTTCACTTAATCAAATACAAAGATTTTCAGCCCATAACAGATAACAAAACGAAATGCGACAAAATCTTTAATGCAAGACGACATCCAAATCAAAACCACCAATGTATCCATCGCACCTTGTGCTTATTGATCCCCTGAAAAACATTGCTTTAAAACGTCAACAATAATGTTGGTGAATTCATAGGTTTGATAAATCATATATTGTAGGACCACAAGATTTCCCCAAGTGTATGATAATGCAACAAAATGCAAAATCATATAAATGTAATTAAGTTGCTCTAAGCTCATGACACTGAAGCTTGACATGTATGGATGCCCAAATAATGGCCTGTATTGCCCGTGGTGATGTTCTACCCCGAAACATCCTTTATTCGACATGGTATACGTCGTTTCGCTAAGTGATGCTAATCACCCGAACGGGGTTGTCAAACCCAATAGATCTAT
>BQNB010063597.1:19257-31760 GCA_026074375.1 Tanacetum coccineum | reverse complement strand
TTTGCCCGTGTTGTGGCGATATGGTGGAATCATGTGATCATAGTTTGATTTTGTGCAATATGGCTATGAGTGTTTGGGAAAATATATTTAGTTGGTGGAAATTGGGCATGGTTGACGCATTCACTGTTAGGGACCATAGTTTTAAAAAGTGCGCCTTAAGGCGCGCCTAGGCTCTAAGGCTCAAGCTCTAGGGATTTTTTCAGATCGAGGCTCCGCACATGCACAAGGCTCACAAAAAGCGCAGAGCCTTGGGATTTAGAGCCTTGAGCCTAGGCGCGCCTAGAAAAGGTGACGGATTTTGAAACTTTCTTTTCGAATTTAACATTCATCACCCTCATATGTTAATAATAGATTACCTAGAAACTACCTATAAACTATATAAATCAATCAATTTGAGTGTTTGGTCGTTCAATTCAAGTGTCTATACATACAGACTCCTCCCTCTATTTTACGCATGAGATAACATAATCTCGTCAGGCCATGAATATGATACATTGCTTGATATTTTTGGTTTAACTATTTAATTTTTTTAGATACATTAATTATTTTAGTGTTATTTAAGTCATCATTAATCTATAAATTTTCGCCTAAACTATTATAATTTACTTCAATTTAATGCGACTCATATTCATGAAGCCCGCGTCTTGATCTGCGACTCGCCTCAAGGCTCCATAAGCCCTTTGCGCCTTAGTGCGCCTTGAGCCTTTCAAAATGGGATAGGGGAAATCACCTTTACCCTACCATAAGCCCCACCTCAAGGCTCCATAAATCACCTTTCCTCGTCTCAGTGGAAAGGGCTTATAGAGCCTTGAGGCGAGGTTTCCCATAAATCACCTTTCCCCCATCTCAGGTTCTGATAACTCCTCCGATCCAGTCATTATTAGGGTTCGAATATCCGAAAGGCAAGTTAACCGGGTATACATGGATAGCGGTAGCTCATGCGAAGTCATCTACGAGCATTGTTTCCTCAAGTTGAAGCCTTTCATCAGATCACTTAGAGTACAAAATCCCGCTCGTAGGGTCCTCGAGAGAACATTCATGGCCTCTCCGAGAGGTCCCTCTGGAAGTCAATGTGGGGGAAAATCTGTACACAAGGATTGAAACCCTAAACTTTGTCATTGTCAGGTCCAACTTCCCTTACAACCTTCTCCTCGGAAGAACAACCATGCAGAAAATGGGGATCATAGTGTCTACAATTCATGCAGCAATAAAGTTCTACACTCTTTGTAGAATTGGCACTGTATTCTCAACCTACAAACCCAACAAAGTGGAAGAGGGGCAGAAGAAGGTCAAGGAAACTATTGTAGAGGTTACGAAGGATGTTCTCTGTTGTGTAGACACAGAGGAAAGAATTATTGTTAATGACAAGCATCCTGAGCAGACAGTTGTCATCGGGAAACAACTACCAACCAGTTTCAAAAGGAAGCTACAAGATCTCCTGCAGATATGCGAATGTTTTTGCGTAGACATATGCCGATATGATAGGGATCCCAATAACTATTATGGTATGATGGAAGCCCTTCAATACGGAGCATAAGCTGAATGAGTACAAGAACATTAAACCGCTACAGCAAAAGAAGCGTGGATTAGCTCCGGAACGAAACGAAGCAGCATGCAAGGAGGTGGATGAGCTCACAAAGGTAGGAATCTTGCGATAGGTCAAATATCAGACGTGGGTAGCCAACCCAGTCATGGTCAAGAAAAGTGACGGAGGCTGGAGGATGTGCGTGGACTTCACAGACATAAATAAAGCTTGTCCCAAAGACTATTACCCCTTGCTAGAAATCGATTGGAAGGTGGAATCCCTCTTAGGGTTCCGACTGAAATGCTTTTTGGATGCCTATAAGGGTTACCATCAAATACAAATGGTCGAAGGAGATAAAGAAAAGATAACTTTCTTCACTAGGAAAGGGTTATTTTGCTATCGAAAGATGCCCTTTTGTCTAAAAAATACAAGGGCAACCTACCAAAGGTTGGTCGACAAAGTATTCAATGATTAAATTAGGCGAAATCTCGAGGCCTACGTCGACGACATAGTGATTAAGAGTTCCTCAAAAGAATACATGCTGATGGACATCCAAGAGACTTCGATAGGCTTTGGTCTATCAATATGAAGCTTGATCCGAATAAGTTCTCCTTCGGTGTTGAGGAAGGCACGTTCTTAGGACACCTCATCACCAAGAAAGGAATCAAAGCCAAGGTTATCAAGATAGGGATCTTACCTAGGATCGTTTTTGGCTTTGCAAGATCGTAATCGTAAGATCAGATCGGGATTGTAAGATCCTATAAAAACATATATATTTTTGTATAAGGTTATTTTTTATATTTCTAAATATTTTTATATAATATTTTATATGATGGACATTTACATATATCCCAACAACATTTCAATATTTACATATTTTATCAAAGCATTCTTTAATAGCGTTGTACGTCATGCATTGATAACTTGTGTTTTGGAGAAATATTTAATTTTTCAAGTTTTATTGGGTATATATGAAATTATCAAATTCCCCCTTATATGATAAACGAATCTAAATGGATGATAAAAGAAAAAGTTCTATTTCAAGTACCGTGGTAGTAGAATGTTAGATATATTGTAATACATACTTGCACAAAGTTCATTCATGTTTCAATCGATAAATGAATGATTTGGATACAAAAAAGATACTACATACGTGGACATACTTCATGTTTCAATCGTTAAACGAATCTATATAGAAAAGAAATATGAATCGGTCTTAATAAAAATTTACAAACCTTAGCCTAAATTACCAAAAGTCTAAAATAATGTCATTCTACGATCCTATGATCCGATCCGATCCTACGATCCTACGATCCTAGCGATCTTGTTATGATCTTGATCGTTTTTTGTGTGTGGGATCGTAGGATCGTACGATCCTATGATCAGGATCGCGATTTTGATAACCTTGATCAAAGCCAATCTTTCGAAGGTCAAGACGATCACCAACCTTAAACCATCGAGAACGCTCAAGGAAATACAGAGCCCTAATGAAAAGCTGGAAGCCCTAAGCTGATTCCTTTCGAAGGGTTCCGACAGGTCACTTCCATTCTTTAAAGCCCTTAAAAGCTGCACAGACAAGAAGAGCATACAATGGACATCTGATGCTGAAGAAGCCTTTCGAAAGATGAAGGAGTATATAGAAATATTGCCAACGCTTACAACCCCAATCAAAGGCAAAGTATTGGTAATGTATCTCGCGGCCTCAACAGAAAGTATAAGTGTCGTCTTACTTGCGGAAAGAGAAAAGAGACATGTTTCGATCTACTTCATAAGTAGGGTACTACAAGGGGCATAATTAAACTACCCTGAGTTGGAAAAGCTCATACTAGCTCTCGTCCATGCTGCAAGAAGGCTACGAAGATATTTCCAAGCTCATCCCATCAAGGTATTAACCGACAAACCAATAAAGCAAATCCTCACAAGACCTGAGAAATCAGGAAGGATAGCCAAGTGGGCCATCGAGCTGGGAGAACATGACATCGAGTTTCAAGGGCGTAACTCTGTTAGAGGGCATATACTAGCTGATTTCCTTGTTGAAACACCCTCCACAAAAGACAAAGACACTGAGATCAAGAAGCCAAAAGCGGAAAACAAAGCACTAAAGTCGGAAAGCACGTGGAAGTTGTATACTGATGTATGGTTAAAGCTTTAAATTTATAAACTAGTTTTTGCCGAATTCCGAACCAACACACGGGTAAAGTATAACCCTCGTATGTAGTATAGATTTAGGGTAAGACCAGGTCGTTCCACGAGATTGATGTTTCTTAAAAAGTTAATAAGTTTTTCAAAGCGAATATCTTTAAACTTGTCACAAATCTAAAGATAAATAGTATGGTTTACTTTTGTATTTCAAGTTATTTAAAATATGTTTATTTGAGGAATGAGGGCAAGGAGGATAAACATATAAATAATAATGAACATATGAATTGAAGCATAAACGGATAAATAAATGGGTAGTTATTTAAAAAGATTATCTATTTTTCATAATAAAGAGTCCTTTCGGCCTTTAATCGTTATTATGAAAAATGCTTTAAGATTGATTCATGTTTGGAAATAATGATGATAAACTTGCTCTATCAAGTTCGTTAGACATAAGATTAAGCCTTAAACATTTTCTTACTTGGGTTGATAATAGTTTTATTAGCTAATTCTCGCAAAGCTAATACCGACTCATTCATAGACAAACAAATCAAAATTAAGCATAAAGAATGAGTCTTTCGACCTATATTTATTTTTATAAAAGATCAAGCGATTAACAAAGATCCAAGTATTCAAATATCAAGTTTAAGATTGTTGTTGCCAAAATCATTAGTATTTAACATGTTCAAATCTCGACTCTCACTTTACCCAAATAAACATAAATTGACTACTCCATGTTGATTATAACGAAACACTTAGCAAGCATGATAAACTCAGAAAATATATGATTATAGAAAGGAAACAAGATTTATACTAACTTCACAAGCTAAGATTGATGATTTCAAGAACACTCTGTCACAGCAAATTATAGCTTCAAAATACAACTTCACTTGAGCCTTATTGATGAATTAAAACCTGAGATTGGAGGAACTTAGGAGCAAGTTCAACCAAATTTCCAAAACTTGTTCTAAACTATGATTCTAAATATTACAATGTTTGTAATGTGTTGTGTGTGAAAAACTCTGGCCAAAGGCCTTTATTTATAGCCTTCAATCCTCTGTCAACTCGTGGTATAATAATTGTAAGAGACAAGTGAAAGGTCTCTTCTTCAATGTGATTTTCATAACTGCAGCAGCAAGTACACCGCACTTCCTAAGAAGTGCGCCATACTTGGCTCTAGCATTCAATTCTCTTTCCCCATCTCAAAGTACGCCGCACTTGGCACCATTTCATTTAATACTTCATTTATTTTTCTTCTAGATCATTCCTTTAACGATCGTTAGCGTATTTAATGGACATCTTTAGAGTTTTTGGTCCTTCTTGCATTCCTCGGTCCTGAAACAACTATTATAAAAATAAGTCTCTAAACATACAATATTTAATATATTTATATAGATATATTACGTAATTATGAGGGATATTATATGTATATTTGGAGCGTTATCATATACCGACGGAGCCTCAAACTCCGATGGTTCTGGTGCCGGTCAGCCCTGCGGGAAAGGAATACACGTATGCTCTAAGGTTCGAATTTGAGACCACCAACAACGAAGCAGAGTACAAAGAATTGTTAGCAGGCCTACGAATATATATAGACATGAATATCAAAGATTAAACCATCTTTGTGGACTCCCAACTAGTGGCCAACCAGGTTAAGGGTCTTTTCAAAGCAAGACCGCCCGTGATCAAGCAGTACTTAGAAAAGACAAAGAAGGTTCTCAGGAGTTTCGATAGTTATACCATGGAACATGTTCGAAGGGATCAAAACAAGAAAGCTGACGCCTTGAGCAAGCTAGTTTCGATGACCTTTTCACATCTTGCCAATGAGGTTTTAGTAGAAGTCTTGGATGAAAGATCAATCGCTCGAAGAGAGGTAACGAACATCATAAAGGAAGAAGGCGTAAATTGGATGTTGTCAATCTGGGAGTACTTACTATTTGGTCTACTTCCCAAAGATCCACAATGGACAAGGAAGTTGAGAATCAAGGCACCCCAATATAGGGTCATTGACGGAAACCTATATCGTAAGTCGTATTTGTCACCATGGCTACGATGTGTAGGTCCGATACAAGCTAAAAGCATCATTCAAGAAGTACACCAAGGCTCATGCGGCATGCATGTGGGGTCACGATCAGTGGTGTCAAAGATCATGAAGCTAGGATACTACTGGCCCTCGATGCACATTTGATGCAAAAAAGCAAAAATACAAAAGTTTGGGCCTAGCTAATTCATTCATCATACCAGAATCAAAGCAGGACATGACAACAATAACTCGACGTGTACTTTTTCTCAATGGGGAACTGACATCGATTACCAATGGCTCCGAGAGGCGCAAGGTTACTTTACCAATTGGGTAGAAGCGAAGCCCTTCCATAATAGGACACCATATGGAGAAGTTCGTCTGGGAGCACATCGTATGCAGATTCAGAGTTCCCCAAATCATCATTTTCGATAATGGGAAACAGTTTGCCAAAGGAATCTTCTCAGTTTTATGCCAAAGACTTGGCATATAGTGTGTGTGTGTGTGTTTAAAATCCTTACAACCTCCGTCCTATAAATCAAATCCTCAACAATGGGACAAGTGAGAGTCATAAACAGAGACATCGTCAAGGGAATGAAACGAAGGTTGAGAAGAACCATCAAGGCTGGATAGATGAGCTGCCACAAGTATTATGGGCACATAAGACATCACCAAAGTCCAGCAATGGAGAAACTCTCTTCAGTTTAACATATGGCTCGAAATCCGTCGTTCCTATAGAAATAAGTGTAGAAACAGAAAGGGTAAAGGAATTTAAAGCCAGAAAGAATGACAAGAGATGTCGAGAAAATCTGGATATCCTTGAAGAATAGAGGGAGATAGTTTCCATTAGATAAGCTCACTATAAGCAAAAGTTGGAAAGGTACTATAACAAAAGAGTCCGGCCATCTACATTCAAGCTAGGTACATATGTACTTCGACTTAACAGTGCAAGTAAAGCCTAGTTCCAAGGAAAAATGGGACCAACATAGGAAGGGCCCTACATAGTAAGAAAAACCTACGGAGATGAAGCCTGCAAACTGGAAACACTTTCCGGTTCCCCAGTTGATCGAACATGGAATGGTTCGAACCTTCGTAAGTTTTACATGTAAAACTTACTAATTATTGTCTTTAAGAAAGTCATTGTTTAGACTACCTTTTGTCAAGGGAAATTTTACTAAGTGTAGCAAACTAAGTGATCATGTTCAAAATAATGTAAAAAACTTCTTACACGATTAATGAAAGTAATGGATTCCCTTCAAATCTCTTGTGTCGTTATTTACAACAAAGATTTGTTTCACCAAGTACTTAAAAGTTTCGACGTTTGAAAGGATGTTGTAAGGCCACACATGAGCTTAACACTTAACATCCAAAATCACGTTAACTTCCCAAAGGTCTTCGTTCGAAACCTTTCAGGCTAAGGCGGAGCGGTTTGCAACCCTCTGTCACAAGCGAATGACTGCTTGATAAAACCTTGGTGATTAATTCACATTTTGGAAAGGCCACACTTGAGCCTTAGACAATAAAAAAACAATGCTAAACTTTGCATAACAAAAGGATAGGGATAATTTACCCTTAATTCAATGTAACATTTCTAAAATGTTACTCACAAACACAAGCGAGACAATATAATGTTTGTGGGCAAATACCACGAGTACATATCACCCGGGAAGTAAAATAATGCCTACAAGACAACTTTCAGCTATCTGGATTTGCAACCTTCGAGGATGAAGGCTTAGACTTCGATTGAGAGGGAGCAGACTTCGAACGAATGGACCTGGGATTTTTAGACAATAGAACCTCTAAAGGAGCATATGGATTAGCAATAGCCTCCGCCAAAAAGGGATAGGAGGCAGTGGCTACATTGTCACCAGCTTGGTCAAATTCTTTCTTTAAAAAAGGGCGGTGGCCAGGCATTTTCTCAAGCTTGAAGGGCTCTTTTAGGGCATCCACCTCTTCAAAGGCTGTGCACCTACCGTGTACAAGGGCCGTCTTGACAAGCCGAGCAACACGAAGACCCATCTTATCACTACGAACAAGCTTCATAGCAATATGTGGAACAACCTTCGCCACCACTACAACCCTGTCCTATTTTAATCCATTAATCTCCTGTAAAGCTGAGTCTTAGACTTCTTCTACCTTTCCCTCTCGATCTCCAAGCCTTCTACCTTGGAACGAAGGGTAGCGAGAGTCTTATCATAGTTAACCCACTTCTTCTCTTTAAGGACCAACCTATAAATGTAACACCCCCAAATTTAGGTAGCAGCGGAATGGTAACAATGGGGTGCTACGTCATAGTACAACAATCAAGATATAAGAAACGACCTCAAAAGAGACATTTAAATAAAGTTTCATTCGATGCATTATAAAATATCAGAGTTTTCAGTTATGGTCCCAAAATATTAAAAGAGTCATAAACATACTACATACGTTCTTTTAAACAAAAGCTTCATAATCCCAAAAGATGACATAAGTTTTTAAAGGATAAAGTTGCATCGAATTTAATTAAACACAGAATCCATCTTCATTGATATCCGTCACGGCTCCCATCCAAGCTTATACCTTAGGACCTAAAATTAAACATGCTAAAGGTCAACACAACGGTTGAGTGAATTCATAGGTTTATCAAGTAAAGAGTGGACCACAAGATTTAAGTGAAAGTAGACTATTAAACAAATTCAGTAGTCCAAAACATGTATTATTGCTCTAAGCTCATGACCCCGAAGCCTTAACTGTCTGTGCCCCAAAATAGGTAGGGTGTCTGCCAAAACAGCCTACAAGTTCCTCTAAATGTTAAATGCACCATGATCAACTTGTGACCAGAAATTCCAGGTGGGGATTGTTAGTCCCGATAGATCTATCCACAACACTAGCGCTCACTATAATAGCAATTGACGGTTCATGATATGGTAGGGACTTAGATGGCAATGCGGTAACTTAGGCAATAATATTCAGGCAATAATCTGGATAGCATACAATTTAAAACACTTGTGTCCATAGTAAAACAAGCATGTAATTTCACCCCGTAGAGTTTGTAAAACAAGTATATGGAAAAAGGGGCTATGAACTCACCTCGAGTGAATGGTAATCAACAAGTATTCATAATAGAAAATGCGTCACGCTTACGATCGAATGCAACCTAATCCAATATAGGTCGTATAAGTACTAAACACTTTGATTAACAACAACCATATATAATCCTATATAGCTCATCATACTATCGTTCGGGCTATCATAATTAAGAGGTCATGTAGTGACGTATGAGGAGCTAGGACACTTTAAATCGTAAATCCAACAACTCGTCGATACGCCACCCCGAAGAGGCCTCATTATGAAACTCCCTAGTAATATAGCACTTTGATTAACTAATACCACATATAATTCTATATAGCTACATCACCATCTAATCGTTTTAGTGAAATCATATTTATAAAGTAAAAACGTTTATAAATACGCCTTTAGCAAAAATGACCTAACTTTATCGCTTTAAGTCCGTTTCTCGCGTTTCTTACGTCCACGCTTTCGTATTAAGACGAGTGATCATAATATTATGTTTTTAAGTTTTCAACATTCTGTGGTGAATAGTGTTTTTACTGTTCATCACAGCTATAAACTTATTTTTACGTTTTAATTAGCGTAAAACCCGTAAATGTCGTATCTTATTCGTTATAGCTCCGTTTTTAGCGATTCTTGCGAGCACGTTCTCGTAATTAAAAGTTTTATCAATTTATTGATGTTTTAAAAGTATAAGTTTCTGTGGTGAATAGTAACTTTTATAAAAATAGTTTTATAAAAGTATTTATCGTCGTAAACTCGTAACTAGCGTATCTTCTTCGTTATAAATTGGTTTTTTGAGTTTCTTATCATTTTGGAATCCTCATGGGATGTACTATCTTTATAAAACATAATATAGATACTTTTATTTTCGTCCCAAAACAGAAAGTTTTGAAGTTTGTGTTAAAAACTTGTTTTAAGCTTGATTTTATACTTTTAAGCTTCAACACCTTGTTACAAATACTTTACAACACTTTATATCTTATGTCTTACATATAATAGGTCCATTAGTCCATAGTTTGTCCATGTGTTCAAAATAGTAAATCCTCTAATCTCTCTTTTAATCACAACTTATTAAAGAAATCCTAATTTAACAAGTTTACACATGAACTTTTTTATACATAAACCAAGAGTGTACAAGAGTTATACTTCCATTATAACATCATATTTACATCCATATAACATGTGTATAAGTTCATAAAATCATGTTTACGAGAAAAATCCATTTTTACAAGTCAAACATATCATAAATGGTGATATTGCTAAATAGAACATATAAACACATAAAATCATAACTTGTAAATTCATAAAGGGTTTTAGATGACCTTATATTGATGTATGATGATGAGAAATATGTTCTAAACCCTTGTTTAGATTACAAACCCAAGCTTTCACAACCAAGAAAACCCTAATTAACCAAGTGAAACCCTAGCTTTCTTTTCTTGCTTCAACACTTGAAAATACTTAACCGAGACTTGTAAATACCGTAGTATATCTTAGAAATGATATGAGAATGTGTGTAAATGTTTGTAGAAAATCTTGTATGGATGGTTTGGAAATAAATTTTGGGACGCGGGTAATTATAGAGAAAAAGGAAATACCGTAGTATATCCTTAGTAATTGATATGTGAATATGTGTTGTAATGTTTGTAGATAGTTTTTGTATGGGATGTTTGGAAATAAATTTTGGGATGTGGGGTAATTAATGGTAGATGAAAGGAAGTTAGTTTTTTATTTTTGGTTAGGAGAAGGTCATGTGTTTCTTTATCCCGTAGTGTGAGTGCAAGTAGCATATATATACATAGCTAGTAAATAACAAAGACATAAAGGTTGTGGTTAATTGGGGGGGTAAAACGCGTTCACTAGGTGGGGGGGTTGGGGGGGTGTCAGGGATTTTGTCGAATGTATGTGGGTGATTGGATGTGAGGGGGGGTGGGGGGGCATTGTCGTTGTGCGGTAGTTTGATGTTGGGGGTGCAGGAGCTTGTGGGTTGGTTCTAGATTTATCTAGCGTGTAGGGGTTAGGGTGGGGGGTTTTTTTGTTTTAGGGCTTGGGGGTCATATGGGGAGTATAAAATTAGGGTGAAAAGTAGTTAAAGTTTCATAACTAAGAAGTTGTAATAAACTAGCTAATAAAGTGAGAATGTTTCTTATGTGTTCCTAAAAGAGGAGGTTAGTCCATGAAATCATGGAAGAGTGTTGCTAGATATTACTTGTAAAATTCTTGGAGAAAAAAAATGAAAGTATATTTTGTATAATATAAGTTGTAAGTAGATGTGGTTTATTTAGGATGTATACTTGAAGATTTGAAATAGTCTTGGTTATTTCTCGTAAATGGGGCGTCCCATCTATATATACATGGGTAAAGTTTTATAAACTTTAATCATTGGAAATACAATTGAGTATTCGTTGAAGCGTAGAAAAGTTTTGGTGGTTCCGGAAATACCTAAATGTAATTTATCGCGAAACGTAAGTATATATATAATTGAGTCTGCTTTATTTTTTTCATAATGAACACATGAAAAACTAGCAATTAATTACAAAACTGATACAATAATGATTATCCCAAACCAAGTAACTATAACTCAGCTAATTAAACAGTATTCACCATATTACTCTCGAATTCAGTGGCTGGGTCGATGCACTCATCTGGCATGTGTTTCTCAGCTTCTTTTACGGATGAAATGAAAAAGAGCATATGGAGAGCAAACTGACCCATCAGAGATAAGAAGACGTAGAAACAGAAGATATTAGCGTGGAGCCTTTCAACATAGTTTCTGCAATGGACGGCGTGGGAGATGAATAGGAAAAAGACTGCGGTGAAAAGGCCACTAACTGTGGCCTGAACATCTCCTAACTTAACAGCATCCAAGTGCATGACACTCATGAGGTAGGCGGTAGCAAGGCAGTTAAGTCCAAGAATCATGAACATTTGCAGGGTTGTCACCAGCGTGGTACGTCCTTGGCGGATGATATCAGTGGTTGGGGAGACTGATGCATGTCTTGCACTAAAAGATGAAGCCATTGATGTGTCACCAAGTTTGACTTGGGGAACTGACCAACCATCATCTCCTTTGTTAACCTTATCCATCATCTGCTTTAGCTTTTGCATTTGAACCTCTGCTGGTGTCATACTCTCGCCAACAGTGATGCTGCTGAAATTTGTTTTAGCCTCGGACATTGTTGCTACAGAGGACTTGTCATTAAGTAAAGCTAGTCCTAAATGTGCCTGAAAGCGCATATAAATTCATCAAAATACATTGTTAGAATAACAAAAACAGCTTCAGTTTATTCATCTCATAAATATTAAAAAAAGAAAAAAGAGTACTTATTAACCTTTACGAATGGAATGACTTTCACAAAAGCGCAAGTCTGCATCAACATTTCAAAACAATCACCTCCAATACAGAGGTCATGACCCTTAGCTAAAGCCTCAACCATTTCCTCACTGCAAATAGCAGAACACATAACTTCTCATTAAGTAGACTAAAACACTCGTTACCTAAAAGGCTGCAAAGCTCATTATTACATTACCTGTAGGTCACGATTTCCATTTCATCAGGTGAAACCCACTCACACTGTTTCTTGCTCACACAAATACCTCTTTTGACCCAAACTAAACCCACCCATCATGCCACTGCCACCTCTGCATTCAACTTGGCCACATGTTTATTAAGCAACTAATGAACTCATATAGAAATATGCATAATAAATTGCCCCTCACCAAGTAATGCGAAATCTTTTTAAGTTCAGACAACACAGTGGCAGA
>BQNB010063597.1:15000-16565 GCA_026074375.1 Tanacetum coccineum | reverse complement strand
GTGAGTATTCTAGTTACATTCTTATGTGATTAATTTGACGATATTGCGTATTATATATTATGCACTATAGGATTCAAGTGCGAAAATTAATGAAAGTACAATTGATTATTGATTGAAATTTGATGGTTTGTGTATATAAATAGGCTAGTTGAACATGTTTTGATAGTTGGTTTAAGTCAAAAATGTCGTTTCAATGGATTTTGAACACGTCAAGTTTGACTGCCCCGTAGCGTGTAGAGAAATTTTTGAAAGTTATTTTTGATAATGGAAAGTGATAGAGTTCGCCTTTAGCTACGTTTCACTAGGTGGTTCGTCACGTAACTCTTAATAACGAACGTTTTACGGCCGAATTAAGATTGATAATTTTTGGTGTAAAATGTCAACTACGAAGTTTGACTTTTGAAAGTCAAACTTGCGTATACTTGTGAATATGGTTTATAATGAGGAAAGATTTTATAATGTTAGTTAATTAATGATGAAATATGAAGTTCGGATTATAATCCTTACTTTCGGCAACTTTCTAAAAATAAAAACTTTATGGTAAACGAAGCGTAACGCAATTGTAATTGTTGTACATTTGTGGGTGCGTCAAAGTAAAATATTTTGCGTCGCACTTGGAGATTGTAGTATATGATTATATATATACATAATAGTTATATATATACAAGTATGTATTTTACTTTTAGTCACGTACCGCTATATATGTATTATTTAGGTCGCGGTTGAGACGTGAAGTTATTTGCGCTTGTTGATTTGATTGAATTGGATTCTTTTGCTTAAGGTGAGTTCATAGCCTCACATTTTAAATCTTTTGATTGTTTTATAAACCCACGAGGGGGATACATGTTTGTTTTATAAATCAAACACATACGATTTTAAGGTATGCTGGACCCGATTATGAGAATGTTTCCGCATAAGTAGCTATTGTCGAAGTCCCTTATTTCATGAACCGTTAATCGCCTTGTGAGGTGAATGTTAATGCATCAAATAGATCTATTTTTTGGGTAAATGGTGTTTATTAAATAGATCTATTGGGTTTGAAAACCCCGTCCGGGGTCTAAATCCTTATGAACACCCTGTCAAACGGGCGTTTTGTATTTAGAAGTAGTAGGCATATAACAATAATACCTTGTTCTGGGGAAAATTTGTAACACCCCCAAATAGGGTCGCAGCGGAATATGGGTTGGGGGTGGTACTTCATAGATCAATAACACAAGATATATATAAGAACGACCATTAAAAGCCGTTTAAAACTGATACATTGGATTTAACAAATTGTTTGTTACAAAAGCCCGAAGCTTCACTTGTTCACTTGTTCAAAATACAAAGATTTCTAGCCCATAACAGATATACAAAATGTAATGCGACAAAATCTTTAATGCATGACATCCAAATCAAAACCACCAATGTATCCCTTGCACCTCGTGCCTTATTGATCCCCTAAAAAACATTGCTTAAAACGTCAACATATTGTTGAGTGAATTCATAGGTTTATAAAATGTATAATGTAGGACCGCAAGATTTCCCCATGATAATGCAATAGATGCAAACATCATAAAATGTAA
>BQNB010063597.1:0-2500 GCA_026074375.1 Tanacetum coccineum | reverse complement strand
AGTGAAGTCCATCCAACAGAACAACTAATGGTTCGTCGGCATAGCACTTTTTCAAGTTGGATACATGAAACATATTGTAAACCCTGCTCAGCTCGTCAGGAAGCTCAAGCTTGTATGCAACGAATCCAACTTTTTCCAACACCTTGAAAGGTCCAACATATATGGGGTTTAACTTCCCCCGTTTGCCAAAACGTACGACCTCTTTCCAAGGCGAAACCTTAAGCATAAACTTATCTCCAACTTGAAATTCCATTGGCTTACGCTTTAAATCGGCATAACTCTTTTGTCCAATACACGGGCGACTGCATACCTTTCTTGATCTGGATGATCCCTTCTCTTGTTGTTTCTTGAACTATTTCCGACCAGTAAGGTTGCCACTCTCCCAACCTCGGCCAACAAACATTATGAACAACACTTTCGACCGTAAAGTGCTTCAAATGGAGCAGCCTTGATGCTAGCGTAATAGCTATTATTATATGAGAACTCGACTAATGGCAAATGGTTAACCCAACCCTTTCCAAAGTCGATCGCACAAGCACGCATCATATCCTCAAGACTTTGAATAGTCCTCTCGCTTTGTCCGTATTGGTGGGTGGGGGGGGGGGGTTTGAGGATGATATGCAGTACTCATATCCAAGTTAGTACCCAAAGCCTTCTGAAGTGATCTCCAAGAAATTAATGCAAATCTAGGGTCACGATCACAAATAATTAAGACAGGGATTCCATGCCTTCGTGAGACCTCCAGAAATTTGATGCAAACTTAGGGTCGCGATCACAAATGATTGAAACATGTATCTTATGCCTTATGACCACCTCCTTTAGGTACATTCTTGTCAGTTTCTCCATGGGATCAGTTTCCCTCATGGGTACGAAGATTGCATACTTAGTGAGTCGGTCAATAATCACCCAAATGGTGTCGTAGCCTTGTAACGACTTAGGAAGCTTTGTGACAAAATCCATAGTGATGTTGTCCTACTTCTATTGAGGTATATCGGGTTATACCAATAATCCTGATGGCCTTTGGTGTTCGGCCTTGACTTTAGCACACGTCAGACATTTGCTAACATAGGTGGCGATGTTGGCCTTCATATTGGGCCACCAATATAGCTTCTTCATGTCCTGATGCATTTTGTCAAAACCCGGATGAATAGAGTATTTTGACTTGTGGGACTTGTGCATGATCACAGTCCTCAAGTCTTCATAACATGGCAATTAACTCCTGCCTTTGAAGCATAGAGTTCCATCCGCACGAGGTTCTAACTTTTCTGTTTTAAATTTCTCCGGATCCTTAGAATTTTCAAGCAACATACCTCCAACATCTTCGTTCTTGATGTTCTCTGGGTTTCGTGCTTCAGTATGAGTATTCAGGATTTGTTTAGGAAGATCCAAGCCAATAGTCATCACTAAGGCTCAAACTCTTAATGGTTAACTCCGCTCCTTCATGCTCAAAGCATCAGCAACAACATTCGCTTTCCCCGGGTGGTAACGGATCTCATAGTCGTAAACACTGAGCAGTACTAGCCAACGACGTTGCCTCATATTCAGCTCCTTTTGATTAAGAATGTGTTGTAGACTCTTGTGATCCATGAACACCGTACACTTAGTTCCGTACAAATAGTGTCTCCAAAGTTTCAGAGAAAACACCACCGATCCAAGTTCCAAATCATGAGTTGTATAGTTCTTCTCATGAATTTTTAATTAGCGTGATGCATAAGAAATTACTTTCTCTCTCTGCATTAATACAACACCCAATCCCTTATGTGACGCATTGCAATAGACTACAAAATCTTCGCTTCCCTCAGGTAAAGCCAGAATTGGCGCACTTTACAACTTCTGCTTTAATAACTAGAAAGCGGCTTCCTATTTGTCACCCCAATCAAACTTAACTCCTTTATGAGTAAGTTTGGTCATCGAATTGGCAATATTTGAAAATCCTTCAATGAATCTTCGGTAATACCCAGCGAGACGTAAGAATTGGCGAATCTCCGTTGGTGTTTTAGGAGATTCCCAGTCCTTTATGGATTTGATTTTGGCGGGGTCTACGTGAATGCCTTGACTATCAATCACGTGGCCGAGAAATTATACCTTAGGAATCCAAAAATCACATTTAGAGAACTTAGCATACAACTTCTCTTTCTTAAGCAATTCCAGAACTGCCTTAAGGTGTTCTTCTTGTTCCTTCTTGTTCTTGGAGTAGATAAGGATATCGTCAATAAAGACGATCACAAATTTATCCAAAAATAGCTTGAACACGCGGTTCATGATGTCCATAAATACAGCTGGTGCGTTCGTCAAGCCAAATGGCATAACTTGGAACTCGTAATGACCATATCGAGTTTGGAATGTCGTTTTTGGAATACCCTCTTCTCGTACTCGAAGCTGGTGATAACCTGATCGCAAGTCTATCTTAGAATAAACACTAGATCCTTGTAGTTGATCAAACAAATCGTCGATCCTTGAGAGTGGATAACGATTCTTCACTGTCAACTTGTTCAGTTCC
>BQNB010063595.1:9568-35625 GCA_026074375.1 Tanacetum coccineum | reverse complement strand
GATGTGATCTCATTTTATTTACTGTGCGTATGTCATGTCGCGTTTATGATTGTATGAAATCTAACGTGTATTATATTTTCTTGTGATTTGAAGAAAATGCCGCCAAAGAGAACCGCCGCAACAATCACCCCCGCACCTATGACCGATACTCAAATTAAGGCACTAATTGCCCAAGGAGTTGCTGATGCATTGGTAGAAATTAAAGCAAACAGAACCAGTAGAAATGGTGATGATAGCCATGATTCAGGAACTGGTAGCAGAAGGACAGAGCAAGCTGCTCACGAGTGCACTTACATTGACTTCTTGAAATGTCAACCCCTCAATTTCAAGGGTACTAAAGGAGTTGTTAGTTTAACTCAGTGGTTTGAAAAGATGGAGTCAGTATTCCATATTAGTAACTGCACTGTCGCGTGCCAGATCAAGTTTTCTACCTACACTCTTCTTGGCAGTGCTCTGATGTGGTGGAACTCTCACGTCAAGACTGTTGGTCATGATGCTGCATACGAAATGCCATGGAAAACATTGAAAAAGATGATGACAACCAAATATCGCCTAAGAGGCGAGATCAAGAAGCCAGAGATTGAACTCTAGAATCTGAAAGTCAAAGGTACTGATGCGTTGAGCTATAACCAATGTTTCGAAGAGTTGGCACTGATGTGTTCGAGAATGTTTCCCGAGGAATCGGATGAGGTCGAGAAGTATGTTGGTGTTCTTCCCGGCATGATTCAAGGAAGTATGATGGCTTCTAAGCCAAAGACAATACAGGATGCAATTAAGTTTGCTACTGAGCTGATGGATTAGAAGATCTGTAGTCTTACTGACCGTCAAACTGAAAACAAAAGGAAGCTTGATGACACTTCAAGAAACAACCAGAACCAACAACAACCTTTCAAAAGGGATAATGTGGCAAAGGCCTATACTGTTGGGCCTGGTGAGAAGAAGGTGTACGGAGGATCTAAACCTCTATGCCCTAAATGCAACTACAATCACGAAGGATAGTGTGCACCAAGGTGCAACAAATGCAAGAAAGTTGGCCATATGGCCCGTGATTGTAGAGGTGCTGCTACTAATACTAACACTCAGCAGGGTATCACTTGCTTTGAATGTGGGATTCAGGGGCATTACAAGAAAGACTGCCCAAAGTTGAAAAACAAGAATCAGGGAAATCAAGCTAGGAATGGTAATGCTGTAGAAAGGGCTTATGCTATGGGCACGACAGGGACAAACCCTGTTGATATAAATAATACCTAAAAACGTTATTAATATTTTTTTTCACCTCTCTACGTTTTGATAATCACAAAATGTAAAAACGATTAATGAAAAATTATTCGTAAACAAGTAATTAGTAGTAAATTTTCATTTTGAAAATTTAATCACTTAAAGGTATGAATAAATAAATGCTTAATGCATTTTATGATCAAAAGAATTTTTATTCAACCTCACATTTTTTATAAAAATGTCACAAATATTTTTATAACTTTTACAAACATTTATAAGATTAAAAGAAATGTTTTATTCAAAATAAATATTTTGAATTCAAATTTTCTACCTAAAACGGCTAAAAATGTTCCAGAAAACACCTCCCCTGAAAAAGACAAAAAAATAGAGCGTCCTGGCTTGGCCGACCCCCTTAAATACACGGGCGGTCAACTTAATTTTAAGGGGACCGGCACCCTAATTAAGGGAACCGCCCAAACAAAAAGGCAACTTAGTTTGCCTATAAATACTGGACTATTCCCCATTGATTTTCTCACCTTTTGCACACACTTTCTTTCTGTTCTAAATCAGTTTATACTCTCCTACAATCCTTTGATCATTTAATCATAAAGCTTTGTTTCCAAGTGATCCAAGCTTAATTCCTCAAGTGCAAGAGAAGAATACTTCTTATCATCAAGTCAAGAAGTGTTATAGTTTAGTTAGTGTTGTTGTGAAGTTGTGCTAGATCTTGTAAATCATTTGTATATATTGTGAAGGTGTGTATTATAGTTGTGTATAATAGTTAGATTTTGGTGATCATTGAAAGTATAGTTAGATCATAGTAATCATAGTAAGTAGTGTTAGATCGGTGTGATCATAGTAGTGTCCTGGCGAAGTGAAGTCGTGAAGTCAAGAGAAGTTGTGAAGTGAAGAGAAGTTGTGAAGTGAAGCAAAGGTGTGAATTGTTGTGAAGTAGTGTGATTAGAAGTTGTGATAGATTGGTTCTAGCTAGGATTAGAACTCGACATTTGGCTTTGTGTCGGAAATTGGTGTAAGCTTAGTTGTGTACGATTTTCTCCGCCTAAAGGGAGTTTGTTGACATAGTGAAGAGAACTCTCGAATTTGGTGCTCGAGGAGTGGAATAGGGTAAAGAGGTGCTTTGTTACCGAACCACTATAAATCCTTGTGTCATGGTTTGATCTTTCTAACTCTTATTTCTTGTCTTTCATATTTACCTACTTATATTGTTCATATTAGAGTCGAAATCCTATCCGCCCTAAATGAATGACAATTAGAGTCGAAGTGCAGGTAATCCTGGAGAGTAGAACCAGTAGCATCTAAAAGTAGCATCCAAAAGGTATAACAGGTGGTATGTGAATGTTAACCCTGCACCATGAGAAAAGGCACATCAATGTAATTTAATAATCACTCTAAACTACCAACCAAAACCGATTACAATCGCTCTAAACTAACTAACTGAGTATAAAAACGGCAAAAAGGAAGATATATATTTCCAACAGTTTATTAACAAGAAATGTATTACAACATTACTAGTTAATTAACAACAATAATTCATTTTTATATACATAACAACAATAGCAGGCTGCAAGATATTGTAAAGCACCCAAACAATAGCAAGTGCAATGACAATCAATAAAAGTGTTCCTCGCCGTTGTCAAACGCACCATCCTTTCCCGTAAGCCTCCTAAATTAACTTTCATCTCGCTTATTATATCATCTATTTTATTCTTTTATTTGCTCAGTCACGTCACTTATATGTTATTCTTCCTAATACTCCACATCTTCTACTACTTTTAACTGACTGACTATTTCAATCTATATCAATTTACTAAACAAAATCACAAACACAATCTCTATGCACCAGCATTTACAAAAAAAACAAGTTTTATACACTACAACATAACTACAACTAGTACTAGAAGCGGAATTTCAGTAGAGTCCTGACCATCTCCAAAAAATCAAAAGTGCAGAACACTAACCTGATTTATCTACACATGCTAACACTATAGCAAATTATGTACATCTAAAACTATCATAATTGTCAATAATAACTTAATATCACAAGCTAAGACTATTGCATAGTGGGCTGAGCAAAAGGTGTTCTAGTGATGGGCTGAGCAAAAGGAATCCTTGCAAAGTGAGCTGAGTAAACCAAATCAAAGCACACTCAGCTGAGAAAAATGACTACTATAAGTATAAGACCAAAGATGTTAACGTAAGTTCGATATAAGATGTTAACTTACAGATTTATCAGGTACCAGTTTTGACAAACGTTGTATCTCTTAGATCATTAATCCCACACATTTCTTCATATCATCTTGCTCCACTGCGATTTCTTTCAACTTTTCCTCTAAAGGTGTTGATTTGTTCTTTTCTAACTCAACAATTGCCTTTAAATTCTCCACAGCCAAAATCTCTTTCTTTGGTGTCCCTAAATTTTTCTTTGTTTTCCCTTGTTGATCGATCGGGCAATATCATCCTCAAGGGATTCTTGTTCGATCGACTTTAAACCTGAGAAACGTTTTTCTTGTTTTCAAAATCTGTTTTTGGTTAACTTGTTCTTAAACGTATCGATCCTTTCCCCCCTCCGTGTTCAAGTACCCGTAAGGTTTTTCTCTCTCATATTGATTTATTATTGGACACATCGAGTACAAAACTTGGATAAGGGAGGTTATAAATTGACTACTCATATTAACACACCCACTTTATTTGGAGGGGTAACCTAGATTCTATGAACAAGGGAATACAATTGATCGTTTCTTGTGGAGAGCGGGATATATAAAGGCATGTATACCCGAACCGGTTAAGTATAGGCTTGGTTTATATATGATTGTTTTGTATTTCAGAAGTCAGAATAAGTTACGGGGATTTGTTGATTTTTTCGAGTTTATATGGGTATTTTGCAGGCTTCTTTTAAATTACAGTGGCATTCTAGTGACAGTGGTATTCTTGTTTTTAATTACCAAAAACTAAAAATCTATAAGACAATATTGTCTTTTTAGTAATTACTTGTTGTTTAGGGTTTATATAATTAGGGGTTTTCATTTTTTACACTTATTATCGACAATCGTCGTTGGTAGGATTTTTAAATGTTTATCTTTTTGAAAACATAGATTTACAGTGTCTACGATACTTTAAAAAGGTTTATTGCAGGGATTATTTGTCTATTGTCAAGTTTATGGTTACGATACCATTTGATGTTATTTTAATTAATTGTTAAGTGAATGTTGTGGGAGATCCATGACGGACCATGCAACTGTTTTTCCATGGATAATATGGTATTTGGTTATGAAAAGTATATGGTTACAGTGTATTATTTTTATGTTGGCCATTATTTTTAGTAGATAAATCTTGAATTGAGGGAAGACCTCATTATTAATAATAATATTAGTTTGTGCTATGTGGCTATATTTTATTTGTGGCTTACGCAAAATCATTAACTGATGCCTGGTGGTTCATTTTTTATAATGTCGGAGGAGCATGATTAAATATATGCATAATAAAACCACCCCTACGATCTTATATCCCTCACTTCAACCCAATATCGTATAAAAAGAATGCATGTGGCTACATGTTTTTTTTATTAACGCATATAATTTGTTATTATGTATTACCGCTTTAGTCGTTTTATTTTTTTATTAGAAATTACTTGTTTTGGTTTATATAATTGATGCGAATTGTTGTAAACAAAAAGGGTAATTTTTTTTTGAATAGAAAAATAATATGGACTAAATCTATATAAAAAAATTATTTGAATTGTTTTTGGAAGAGTTAAATTTACAATTCGTTTTAGTTGATTGGTAGTTTTCGGTGCTAATAAAGTTAGAAAGGCTTCATCCAATTTGACAAACATGTGTGGGATGTTTAACGCGTTCGCTCGTCGAACCCGACTAAAGAAGGAGGTATTGCTTCACAGCGCTGACCGAAATTATCGGCTTACTTGTGACGTCAAAATTGGAGTTACCTACGATTATTTAAAAGTACAAAATTACTTTAAGGTTGATTTGCCTTAATTCCACATCCGAAACACTAAGTCGAAAGACTTATGCAAAAGTACGTTGTGGACGATAATTATGGTCTTTCTTTATTTGGTTCAACCTAATGCATCAACAAAACTTTGTTTATTTAATCTTGACATAAAGTTAATAAAACGTTTTATTAAAACATATGTTATGGAGTTGGTATGCATGCTTCCTCCATACATAAATTTTGATTCCACACATAAAAATTTTAATACCTTCAAACTCTAAGTCGAATGTCCATCTAAATTGACAAACAATTGAAGCTTGCAATTTATGTCATGTGAGAATCTTGGACTAATTGTAATGGACAGAAAGAAAACCTTCATGATTGGTAGACCTCACCATTGGACAAGTTTGACATTTTTAATTAGATGACTTAATTGAGTTATTTAAGTGTAGACTAGAAACTCAAGGCATTAAGATGGGATGAAACATGTTTACAATGCAACTTGTTTTTGGCAATGTAAATCCCATAAAGATCTAGAAATTGAAAATTGTTTGTCAATTAATTGTTCGACAAATTACCATGTTGAATAAATTCATTACTAGCAGATCAACTGATGTGATGGGTTTATGTCAATATGGGTTCTAGTTTTCAAGAAAATTCTATGGTTATATGAATATCACCTGGGTATTTTATTTTCTTGAAAAATGTATTATCGAAAATACTAATTATATGAACTTTTTCTGTAGAAATGGCTCAACCCGATAATAACAACACTTTAAGTTCTGCGTTCAAGACTTTCTTTGAGCGAGAAAAACTGACTGGCGACAATTTCAATGATTGGTACCGTTCACTAAGAATGTCTGAGAGTGGCGGGTACTTTGACTATTTGTTTAAAGCTTGTCATGAAGAACACTCCTGAGGATTGCTTTGAGGATATTAAAGCTCGCATGCGAAAGATGAATACAGATAAATTCTGATTGGCTTGTTTAATGCATGGAAGAATGCTACACATGCTATTCAGGCAGTTTGAACTTTATTTTCCGCTAGCCATGCTTGATGAACTCAGAAGAATGTTGAAAAGCCTCAAGCTGTAGATAATCTATGATTTGGTGATTCCCTTTACACATCTGTAAACAAGGCATAGGGAAAATCCGTAAGTGCTCATGTGTTGGAAATGAAAGGTTACATGGACCAACTACAAGCTCTTGGGAAACCCTATGACAATGATATGGCGATTAACTTAATAAACAGGTCCCTTAACAAGGATTTTGGTGATTTTGTTAGAAACTTCAATATGCATTGCGTGGGGAAGACAGTGAGTGATCTACACGCATTGCTCATTGACTATGAAAAGGGTTTAAAGACTAAGGCCCTACACTCAGGTTACTTGCTTATTCAAAAGGGTAGGGTAAAATAAGCCAAAAACCGCAATAGGATCAAAAAGGGTAAAAGGCAAGGCAAAGCTGATAAGAATAAGCAAGTTGTGGCTTATCAACCAAAACCTAAGCAAAACCCTCCTCAGAAGAAGGAAAATCCAAAGAAGGATCAAGCTTGTCACCACTGCAACGTAGTTGGTCACTGGAAGAGGAACTGCCCTCTTTACCTCGAAGAGTTGCGCACAAATAAGAACAAGAAGGCTGAGCATGGTGCTGCAGCTTCAGGTAATCTCTATTTATGATTGATTATTTAATCAACTAACAAATTAAATTCTTGGGTATATGATACTGGATGCGGTATTCACATTTTGTAATACGCTACAGGGATTTAGAGTGAAAAGGTAAAACTATCTTTATGGAGAGCATCATCTGCATGTGGAAATGGAAGCACAAGAGCTGTTGAAGCCCATAGGAGTGTTTATTTAGTTTTACGATCTAGTTTAGTACTTGTCATAAAACATATTATCATTATGCCACTTCTATTGTTAGAGGTGTTGTTTCATTTTTTGTTTTGGTGTGATCTAGATTTGTTCACATGAAATGTTACTAGTATGGAATTTCTGTTATTTAAATGGTTATTTTCTATTTTAGGCTATCTATGTGGGAATGGTTGTTTTTGTTTGAAATAGACATGAATGATAATGTTTCCATGTATAATTATAATTCTATTTTAGCATATAGAGAGAGAAAGTTGGACTTGAATTCTTCTTATCTTTGGCACTGTAGACTTGCCCATATTGGCAAGACTCGCATGCAAAAGCTTCAACGTGAAGGACTTTTGGAAAGTATCAATGATGGATCATATGATAAATGTGAATCTTGTATTTCTGGGAAGATGTCGTCCAAGAAAACTTTGATTAATAAACATTGAAAGAGCTACAGATCTACTTGGTTTAATACATACAGATGTGTGTGGACCACTTAGACATGTGTCAAGGAAAGGTGCTAGCTACTTTGCTTAAACATAAACATGAGGTATTTGAAACATTTAGGGTATTTAAATCAGAAGTAGTCTGAACTAAGAAAGAAGATCTAAAGGCTTTCGATCGCGATAAAGGTGGTGAATATTTTTAAGCCTGGTTTAAAGAATATCTAGGTAAGAATGGAATAGTTCAGCATCTTACTTCTCCATATACTCCACAACAAAATGGTGTATCTGAAAGGAGAAATCACATACTATTTAGATATGGTACGATCTATGTTTAATCTTACAACTCTACCATTATCCTTTTGGGATTATGCCTTAGAATCTGCTTGTTCGTATTCTAAATATGGTTCCCACAAAGAAGGTTGATAAGACACCATATGAAATATGGCATGGCAAGGTACCAATTTTTTTATTTAAAAAAAAATAAAAAAAAGAGGTCTGGGGTTGCTGAGGCGTATATGAAACATGATCTCAGCTGATTAACTATCCAAACAGAGATCTTTAAGTGTATCTTTGTAGGTATACCCTAAGGGAAACTATGGGTTACTATTTATTTTCACTGAAAACAATGGTAATTGTTTGCTAGGGTATGGAGATTTTCTGAAAGAGATCTCATATCTCACGAATTCCGTGGAGAGATTTGATCTGAAGACAGATCATATGGATACATTACCTTCTGAAAACACTAGCAAAATTCTAGTAGAACCTGAAAGTCTGGGTCCTCCGCCGGAATTAATTACTGTCTGTAGGTTTGAAAGAGAAACTACACATGCCCAACCGTCTATGTCTAAACTTGTAGTTGAAGATGATGTGGTAGGGGGATCTTCGGAGAAACCTGCTAATTATAAAGCTGGCCCTGCTTGACCCTGATAAGTACTATGCAGGTGACAATGGATTGTGGAAGATGAACTCTATGAAAGTTAACTGAGTCTGGATTGAAGATAGCCCTCCTCCCAATGCTAAAATTAGTAAGGAGTAAGTGGCTATTCAAGAGAAGACTGACATGGATGGTGAAAGTACACACCACTTTAAAGATCGTCTGATAGCTGTAGGCTTTACTTAAAACATTATATGGGATTGATCTAGCGAGGAGACATTTTTCTCCTGTAGTAAGAAATTTGAAGATATTAGGATTCTCCATAGCTATATCAGCGTACATGTTATGAGTTTTGGCAGAGGGATGTTAAAACTGCTTTCTTGATATGGACGCTTAGATGAAGGGACATCTATATGGTTCAAATGAAGGGTAAGTTAATCCAAATATCATAAACCATGGTTGTGCTATTTATGGTTTGAAGCAGCATCATCGTCAATGAATAAACGATTGAGATGAGGAAATCAAGAAGTTTGGATTTACTCAAAATCGTTGATGAGCCATGTGTATATAGCAAAGCTAAGTGGGAGTAATGTAGTATTCTTGTTCCTATATGTTGATGGACATATTATTCATGGGGAAAACAACATTCCAAGATTAGGAAGTTAAGGATTGTCTTGGACAGAGTTTTTTTCTAGGAAGGATTTGGAGAAGCTGTGGATACATTCTAGGAATCAAAATCTATAGAGATAGATCTAAGCGGTTAATTGAGACTTAGTCAAAGTGTTTGTTACATGACAAAATATTGCGACTGAAAGATATTCATTTTGCATAATCTAAGAAGTTTATTTAGCAATCGAAAGTTCAACATGAATTAGTATATGAGATGTGTTGCTTCAACACTGAAGAGGTGGCTTTTGCATGAAGAAAGATGTGAGTGTGAGAGATGAGATATAGATGTGTAGTGAGTAGAGAGTCTATTCTGTATGTGTTAGATGCACAAGGGCCAGATGTGCGATTTGCTCAAAAACTTGGTCAGTCGATATCACAGAATCCAGGGATAGCTCCACTGGGTTCTGTTAAACTTATTACTAAAGTATTCTGGGGAATACGAGAGATATGTTTTTTATGTGTATGGAGGGAAACCCATATACAGGACTTAATGTTACAGGGTTCTGTGCTGATGCGTCCTCGGCATGTGATAATGATGAAACGAAGTATCAGACGGGTTATGTCTTTGTCGTAATGGGAGCGAGCAGTAGACGGGAAGAGCAAGAAGCAGTCAAGATTGCGATGTCGTGCAACACAGCTAATCACATGGCTGCTTTAGTAGCTGCAATGGAGGGCTGTTTTGGATTAGGAAATTTGTTGGAGATCTTGGGTGGTTGCCTTAATAAAAGAGCCTATTATGTGTATTGTGACTATTCTACTGCAATCACATTCGCCCAATGATTCTGGGAATATTGGAAGGCGACAGACTATTTTTCATAAGATATCACTAAAGTTCGATAGCAAGTTAAGAGTGTGAAATCAAGTATTAAACGTTCACACAGATGATAACTTTGCTGTTCCTATTCACTTTGGCTTTACCTAGAGAAAGGTTATTGATCATGCCAATGGAATTTTGGACTTCAATTAGCTATGTAGTTTCATGCATACTTGTGATTGTTTTTGGATATTAAGGATATTGTAAAAACACTATTATTTGATGGAATAAAAAGATATTGGTTATGTTATTTTTGTTATTTAATTTTGTATTCCTATTTTCATGTTTTAAATCTTGAATAATGAATTATTCTAAAGTCGTTGTAAATTAATGATATGGTAATTTTATTAAATTAAGACAAATCTAATTTGTGGATCGGATGTGGATTACATGCCCAATTTACGATGTTATTCAATGAATTGATATAGGACTTTAATCCCAACTATATGATTGTTCTTTATGGACTCTTGGTAATAAGTAAATCTATAAAATAGTATATCCTAAGACATTGAGATACAGGAAAATGTCATGGATTAGTGCATTTCTGTGAAGCATTTAACGTACACGTAACTGGTAGTTTTACGATTGTTTTCAGAAGAGTTGCAAAAAATTCATAAGTTTTGGTTGTGTCTATAAGGGACTTGTTTCCTTCAAATTCGTTTGATGTTTAATACAGCTGGGCCCCCTCGTGGGATTGGTAAGATGTATGTGTGGCCACACCCAAGATTTTCATGTTCCATACGTTAGAAGATTTGGTAATCTTGCTCAATTAGATAAAACGAGAAACAAAATGAGTTAAATAAGAATGACTAAGATCCATATCCTTATTAACATTGTAATTAGAAAACAAAAGGTTAATAATAATGATGAATCCATTAAAAGGTTTTAATCCAAGAGACCTTACTCTAGTCGTAATTGAAGGAAATCCGGCGGGTAAACTAGACGCTACACGAATTGTGATCTACACTATTAAAATATGTCCAAGTGGGAGCTGATAGTTATGGACGATAATTAATAGTCGTCCTGTGTTAGGATCGAACTGGCGCCCAACGGATTGCCACACAATACGTTAAATGAGTTAACGAATTAATATTATATTAATGTAATATATTTCTTTAATACACGAAAATCCGTGTAACGGCTCGTTAAGTATTTAACCGTAAATGACTAACGAATAAAGGGAAGGACTAACTTTGTATAAAAGGAAGGTCGTAGAAGGTTCCGAAAACACCCATGAGCGGTGGTATTCGGCCGGTAAAAGGCCAAGAGGGGAAAAATGAAAAGATTTTGTTTCCTTTTCCTAATAGAACTTGACTTGGGCTCTAAGTTTGGTTAGCCTATATAAACAAAGGAATTAAGGGATCAAGGGATAAGTTTTTTACACACAAAAGATCCCTAAATTTTTCTTTGTTTTCCCTTGTTGATCGATCGGGCAATATCATCCCCAAGGGATTCTTGTTCGATCGACTTTAAACCTAGAAACGTTTTCTTGTTTTCAAACTAGTCTTTTGGTTAACTTGTTTCTAAAACGTGTGTACAAGAACGTGGTTTAATCTCACTATAGATTAAATCTTGGATCGATTAACAAAACTTGGTAAGGGGTTAATCAATAGATCCACATAAACCCTAATTAGGGTTAGATCAAGAACAAAGAAAACAAGAACGATTCTTGTGCTCGCGGGAATCCAAAGGTATGTAACCCGACCCGGTTAATTATATGCATGTTAATTATATGATTTGTTATTGCTTCCGCTATTACGTGCTTTGATGATTTATTTAGATTATAATTGTTATGCATGCTAAATTACAACAAAACTATCATAATTGTCAATAATAACTTAATATCACAAGCTAAGACTATTGCATAGTGGGCTGAGCAAAAGGTGTTCTAGTGATGGGCTGAGCAAAAGGAATTCTTGCAAAGTGGGCTGAGTAAACCAAATCAAAGCAGAAAAACGACTACTATAAGTCTAAGACCAAAGATGTTAATGTAGGTTCGATATAAGATGTTAACTTACAGATTTATCAGGTACTAGTTTTGACAAACGTTGTATCTCTTGCATCATTAATCCCACACATTTCTTCATATCATCTTGCTCCACTGCGACTTCTTTCAACTTTTCCTCTAAAGGTGCTGATTTGTTATTTTCTAACTCAACAATTGCCTTTAAATTCTCCACAGCAAAAATCTCTTTCTTTGGTGCCGAACGTCCTCTTAGATGTCCCGTAAAAGGTTTCAGCATTTGAAACATATTTCCACTGGTGTACCCGAACCAGCAGCTTCTTCACTTCGTAACTTATTCTGTATGTAGTATCAATTTCTTAGTGAAAGAAGTAAATATATTTCTCATGGCTACATATTAACTGTTTCTGTTTTAGCAAACAAACCGTGACTTGTTATTAACTTTTTGGATATTTAATAGGTAAATTTCAAACTTTAAACAAAGTACATAGTAGCAGAGCATACCAAAACCGCAGCATCCTCCTCGCTAACCATTTTTTTCTTCTTCTCACAATAATGTGCAATTTCATAGTTGTCAATTGCAGTCACATTTTTTCCTTGTCTCCTTTTCTGTTTCATATAGAAACGATAATTCAGATATATAATTGAAGATTTAATACCCTCATATCGATAGAATGGGTGAAATTAGTAACTTTTCAGTATAGCATATGCTCTAGAAGCTGAAGTCGTTTTTCTGAGATTTAGAATTCCTGATCAGATCATAAGAAACAGCAATATTCATTGTATAATTGTATTTTAGATCTTTGAGTACCAATCAGAAAGTTCAATACCGCTTGGGGGATCCACCAGTGCCTCTTCATGTGTAGGGTACTTCTTGTAAATAACGTGCAACCTATACTGCCGATTTTTATGTTGATTTCCTAACTGTGAATCTATAGCATCTACCTACCTCTTACATTTCCCATCGAAGGTTGAATTTTCCTAATATTTAATGAAAGGAAAAAACCTTCATCAAATTAAAAAGCAATTTACCACAAAAAAACAAAACAGAAACATTATTATTACCACGCATTTGGAGATTATATCGATCTTTAAAAAATCTGGATGTTTTTCCATGTAGTACCATCAAACATTCCATATTCACACACCAAACACCTGCCCTTGGTAATAAAACGTTGGCTATCCTGCCCAATTATTTGCCCAATGCATTCATCAATTTCGAAGACCAGCTTCCCTTTGTCTAATCGCCTTTTCTTTGCTTCATTCAAGGCTCTTGTTTCTTTTCGAGTAACTAATATGTCTAACATTATGTATGCAACACAATAACAGATTATTAATACAATAAAAAAACAAAAAAATGCGCATACAAAAAATTATTTCTGCCATGTAAAGTTGATCCAATTTCAGTCTCGGTTTGTGGAGAATTAACTTCATGATCATCCTTCGAGTAATCTTCATGATCTCCAGACTCAGTCTGCACCTCTTCTTGAATCTCTTCATCTTCTAATTGCGTATAAGCTTGTCTCTTTGGTAGTACCTTAGGCTGAGATTCTTGAATGTCGTTCTCTCTAACTGACTTGTGAGGATGTGACACATGTTGCCTCTTACTTAACTTAGACGGTTTAGAAATTTCATGCCTGCTTCTTGACTTATACGGCTGTGGTACATCTCCAGACTCAGTAACCTTTTCTTGAATCTCTTCATCTTTTAATTGCATATAAGCTTGTTTCTTTCGTAGTACCTTAGGCTGAGATTCTTAAATATTGTTCTCTAACTGACTTGTGAGGATGTGACACATCTTGACTCTTACTTAACCTAGACGGTTTTGAAATTTCATGTCTGCTACTTAACTTATACGGCTGTGGTACATCTCGACTTTTACTTGAGTTATTTGGTTTTAAAACTTCATGGCTACTACTTGACTTTAAAAACCAACCCTTTTTAAGGATCCTTTTCCAGGGCCTGGCATCTATGTGTTTAATTAGCATCAAAAGACTACATGTAATCAACACAAGAACTTTACCAGCAAGATATCTAATAAACTAACACAAGAATTATACCTGATAAACGGTGAGATTATGACTAGAAGGATTGGAAAGAGAAGTAGTTTTAACTTGTTTTTCTAAAAACCGTCGATTTTGTTCCAGAACTTGACTGCCATCCATTCTGAAACACATGATATTAAAGTTGTTGGATCTAAATTTTAACTCGTAATCAAAATATACCAAAATGTAAAGTTTTATAAATCTGAATCTGTCATCATCTTTTGATATTTACAATCGTTACATATTTATACTACATGAAAGGGTGCGAGTAACAGTCGCGTCCCTTGGTAAAAATAACCGCTTTACAGTTATTTAACTGTCATTTATAGCGGGTTTGGGATTAGCCTAATATTTTGGGTTTCAGCCCAATATTCTCCCCCCTAATCACAAACGTTGTGACGTAGGTCTTTTAGTCCAATGAGTTGTCTCATAGTTAAGAACTTGATCTTCGGGAGTACTTTTGTAAGTATGTCCGCTTTCTGGTATTCTCCACTTACGAATTCGACTTGTATGTCTTCTCTTTCAACGCATTCTCTTATGAAGTGGTACTTCGTGTCAATGTGTTTACTTCTTCTATGAAATACGGGGTTCTTAATTAGTGCAATGGCAGACTTGTTATCAACTTGTATTGTAACTTTCTCATCTTGAGAGTGTGTAAGCTTGCTTAGCAGTCTCTTTAACCATAATGCTTGTGTTGCTGCTGCAGTTGCTGTGATGAATTCTTATTCACATGATGATAATGCTTAGTGGCTTGTTTTGTGTACTCCAGCTGATTAGTGATTCACCATAGTAAAATATTATGTCGGTAGTTCCTTTTCCTTCTTGAGTGTTGACTCCGTAGCTACTGTCGCTGAATCCATGTATCTTGTTTCCTCCGTTATGCTTGTAGGTGATTCCATAATCCTTTGTTCCTTTTACATAGCGTAGTACTTGTCTTATAGCCTTCATATGTTGCTCTTTTGGTTCTTGCATGAAACGACTAAGTAATCTAACAGAATAACTTAAGTCGGGTCTTGTGTGAAGCAGGTATCTTAAGCATCCAATTAAGCTTTGATATTCGGTTGAGTTGACCATAGTTCCTTCCGTAATCTTTGTTAGTCTTGTACCTGGATCCATTGGTATCAATGTCTCGTTGCAGTCTATCATTCCAGCTTCCTTTAGGATTTTGTTCGCGTAGGCGGATTGCTTTATTGATATGTCACCTTCAGTTTGTGTGACTTCTTTCCTAGATAGTAAGCTAATAATCCTAGATCACTCATTTCAAATTTTTCTTCCATTTGAGCTTTGAATTTGTCGATCTCCCTCTTTGGTGTGCCGGTGATGGTTAGATCATCTACATAGACTCCTATTAATAGTATCGAGTCTTTTGATGTCTTGGTGTAGATAACTTGTTCTAGTGCGCATTTCTTGAAATCTAATGACTTCAAGGTGTTGTCTAATTTTATGTTCCATGCACGTGGTGCTTGTCTTAATCCGTATAGAGCTTTTATAAGTCTATATACTTTTCCATTATCTTCTCTCTTTATACATCCTTCGGGTGTGTTAACGTTACTTCTTCTTTTAATCTCCATGTAGAAATGAAATTTTACGTCCAGGTGATGTACTTCCTTCATTGTTAGAGATTTTGACGAGTATTAATCTAGTTTGTTTCATCCTTGCTACTGGTGCGAAGACTTCTTCAAAGTCTATGCCATGCTCTTGTATGTAGCCTTTTGCTACTAATCTTGCTTTATGCTTGATTATATTTCCGTTAGCATCTTTCTTGGTCTTGAATACCCACTTCAAACCTATTGCTTTATGTCATTTGGATAGAGTGGTTAGTTCCCATGTGTTGTTTCTATTAATGGAATCTAACTCGACCTTCATTGCTTCAATCATTTTATGATCGTTTGATGCTTCCTTATAGTTCTTGGTTTTGTCTTCAGCTAATAGTAATTCCTCGGTGTTCTCGTATAAGTCATTTAGGGTTCTAAAACCTCTCAACAGCGTATGATCAAGGTGTGATGGTGAATTTGTGATTTGGATTGAGTCATTATCACTTTGATAGTTTGATTGTGTTGAGATGTTAGGTGTGACTTGGGAATTTACTTATGATGAACTTATTGATGGTGTGTGAGGTATTTGTTGAAATTCTGTTGTGGGAGAGTTCTTGTTGGTGATGCCTAATCCATCCATCATCATTGTTAGGAATTCATTGTCTTCTCGATTGTTGAGTTCCTTTGATCTATGATGTCCATTTGTGGTTTCAGATCTCCTATTTTTGATGTCAGTCCATTCGGGTTCGTAGGTTAATGTGCTCACTTCATGTTATTCTTTCAATCCCATGTTTTCATTCTCCTTATTAACGTCTCTAATTAACACATATCATTTGTGTTGTTGGATCAAACAATCGATAAGCTTTTGATCCTTGTTCGTTTCCTAAGTATACCGATTCTTACTACTACTATATCGTATAGACTTAGTTAAATGTTTGATGGTACCTTTTGCATATGCATGCAGCCAAAATCTGAGTTTTTCTAAGTTGGGCTTATTTGTTTAATTGCTTGTATGGAGTAATCATCTTCTAGTGCTTTTGTAGGAACACTATGTAGGTTGTAATTTGGGGGTCTACAGGCTTCTAGCACAAAAATTTTGTGGCATTTTTCGTTGCCTTTATCATTACATTTTGTTGTGGACATGATGGTCCTATTTCTTTTTCGACTACGCTATTTTGTTGCGGCGGAGTAAAGGTTCGGTCAAGTGGTCGTGCTATACGTTTTCTTTTACAATATTGTTTGAATTCATTGGATGTGAATTCTCCTCCCCGATCTGTTCTCAACATCTTCAATGTTGTTCTTAACTCATTCTCTATCGAATTCTTGTATTCTTTGAAAGTATCAAAGGCTTTATCTTTCGTTTTTAAGAAATACACCCACATATATCTTGAGTAATCGTCTACTAACAAGAATATGTATTTCTTTCCAGATGGTGTTGGTGGTGTGATTGTCCACATAAATTCCATATACGAATCTAAAGGTGGAGTAGATTAGCTTTTGCATTTTAGGATATGGCCTTTACTATGTTTTCTAATTAAGCAAACATCATAAACTTGTGTTGTATGTTTAATGGCAGGTATTCCATGAACTAAATCCGTTTGAGCCATTGATCTTAGTGACTCGAAGTTAAGATGTCCTAATCTTGCATGCCATAACCATGTATCGTCCTTTAAGTTTTCTAGTAGGCAGACATGTGTACCTGATCTACTTTGATTTTGCTTATATAGTCGATTTTCTCTGTCGTGTTATTTTATGAAGATTTTGTTATCCATCGTCAAAAGTCGAAATTCGTCGTCTTCACATTATATTTTTCAACAATTTCGTGATTATCCAAGTGCCAATAAGGTTACTTTTTATAGTCAGGAATTAATGTGTGATATGATTCTTGCTATCTCAATCAATTACTTTCTATTTGAATTGAACCGTTTCCTTTGATCTTTTGTATGACCATCTTCGAATTTACTTTTCGACTAACCTTCATCATCTAAATTCTTTGAGTGTTCTCTCACTATAGTCTGTGGTTATCGTCGTTGTCTAGTTCCATAGTACTATCATATTGGTTCATTTTATATCCTTACATCTTTTCGTCATGTAGCGTGACCTTTTGTTCTTCGTCTATTAATATTGGCCATTAGTTTGGTTGGTTCTAAATCTCCCCCCCCCCCCCTCCCCCCCTCCCCCCCCCCCTTTTTCAACGAGGTTAGATTGCGCGTTTGGTTTTGTCCTTTGAGGACAGGTTAGGTGCATGTGCCCTATCTTCTTGCAGTTTGTAGCATTGTAATTGCTAGTATCTAGCTTGATTTCTTGAATTTGTTATTATTATACTATTATGAGAGGTTTTCCTCTTTCTTCTTCCTTAAATAAACAAAAAATTCTCGTGGTTTCTTCTTGTGAAATCTATGTTTTTCCTCATCCACGTCCTTTCTAAAATGCTTTCCTTTCTTTTCATGTCGTGTGAAACATCAATTTCTCTTGATTGTCACTTGATTGCTCTCTTTACTTAATTCATTTCTTATAAGTCTTAAGTTTCAATTGTTCTTCTAAGACATTTCTCTTAAACTGAGTATTGATCTATTGACGCAACTATTTGAGATACCTAATAGAGTATGGCGTTTAGTAGTTTTTTCGGTACTAGAGTTTTGTCTTCCATTGTGTTCCCTAGATTGGCTGCTTTGTTTACTAAGGTGTTAGCTTTTTGCGGTGAAGGTGTCGTTGGTTATCTTCCTTTCATGTGTAACATTTCAAGTTGATTTTAGTGTTTGCAACCTTGCTTGTTGAACTCTCTCTTCTCCTATATGTCTAATTTTCAGGGCATTCCATATGGCTTTTGCGGTTTTATGCTTTGTGATTTGGAGCAATTGTTCTTCTGGTAAGGCTTGGTAAAGGAATGCGATAGCAGTCTTATCTTTTTTGTTATCGGCTTGGGTTGATTCTAGTGGTTCTATCATTTCCCACAAACCATTCGCTTCCAGAATGATTTGCATTCGAATTGCCCATAATGAGTAATTCAAGGGTTTTAAAATTGGACATTGGAATTGGGGTGTACTAGTAGTACTTACTTCCTTTTTCCAAGTATCTCCACTTTCTTTTGTCATATCTCTAGGATATTAAATAAAATCTCAATATAAAATATTAACATATGTGTGTCGAATTTTTGAGGTGAGTACTCTGGTTTTGTCGCCTTACAGGCTATCAAACTTAACGAGGGACTTGTTTTCTTCCAAAACTTATCCTGGGGATTCTTTATTCTTAGTCGAATAACCTAAGGTTAATTACTCCTTAAATTATTCTCTCGATATAGTAAGCAGTGTAATCACTAGGTTACTATATTTTGTCTACGGGTTTTAGAAAAGATACGTTCTTAAAAACTAAAAGATAACTTTTCTAAAACAAACTAAAAACTATGTATCTATAACTAATAGTGTAGATTGTATTAAGATAAAAGTGGAGGCGTTAAATAGGTTTATTTTTAAACCTAGTAGGGTTATTATAACCCTTTGTGTCCCTTTGCTAAATTTGTGTCTGCCTCTCTTTTGTTTTGGGAGTTCCTCTCCTTGGGGGTTCGTCTCCTTGAGGCTCTTCTGGTCTTTTCCTCTGTGGTGATTAACCGCCGGTTATTATGGCTCGTATAATCGTCCTTCTTCTGCGCTTGTGTTCGTAACCATTGGGTTCCTCAATTTGTTTGTGCGAAAATTAGGGTTTCGCAACAAATTTGGGATCTTCTAACGTCCTTGTATTTTGGGCGTTTTTAGATAAACGTGAATCAATTGATGATTCTATTGGGTTCGATTATTGATTCTTCAAAAAAGGTGTGTTCGTTCCCTTTTTTGATGATTTTAATTTCTGTCCCTTTTGTGATGACTTTGTGTTATCCAATTCGATGTGGTTTTTTTGTTTTTGAATCTGTGAAAAAAAAATTTGGTACCGTGCCTTAACCTTATTTTTTTGATTATGTTTAGTTTGATTTGCAAACTGTTTTTGGCCGAAAAATGGTGCGGTTTTGATTCAAAACAAGAACACAGAAAAATTTTGAAACTTGGTATATGATGATTTGGTGATAAACAACCAAAAGCTCTGATGCCAAATGTTGGATCGAATTTCTAACTTCTAATTTAATAAAACTTATATTTCTGGTATATTTTGATTAGAAGTTAGAAATTCGATCCAACAAAAAGTCAGTTAATATGAGTTGATTTTGAACTTTGCAAATGCTACTGAGTTACGTTTACTCTTTAAAAACTAACTTAGTCATGAACTCATAAAATTTATCTGTTTTATGTGTTGTGTATCTGTTCTAAGTATGTGAAATTCTAAAATGTAAAAAGATGTGATTCAAAAATCCTTGTCCCCATATCATTCATCCTTAAACTACAAAACACAAATCAACCAGTTCACTGATTAGAATTTTGCACGAAGACCGGAAACCATACAGTACTCCTTGCCTAGATATGAACGTTCATCAATCTGGTTAAACTAAAAAAGTGAAAGCTTGAAACCTGAGAAGCCAAAATACAAAAGTATGGAATATTTTTGGTAATTTTTGATGCCCTTGTCATAGAGGCATGGATGTCATCTTCGTGGTAACTTTACTACCACTGCCACTTAGGAACCACATTCAGTTGGCCACCACTAAACATTATCCGTCATTTGATTAACACACATTTGCATGGGGTTTTTCATTAAACTTTGTACAAAATTTAATCATGGTCGTGGACCATCTTATGGGATATGTTCATCTTAGAACCTCACTAAGTCTTACTTGAACTAATACTAATATATTTGATTAGTCCTAAACCTTTACAGTTTAACTTATAAGCGTTTTCATTTGAATTAGGTGACAGTCATAGAGTAAAGCCAGCAATAATCGAGGCAAGAAATAAGGTGGGTAGTCACAGAGTATAGCATTTTCAACTGAATCAGTGATGGCGGATGTCCTACCTATTGGTACAATCTTGGCAGTTGTCATAAACCAGGTGATTAAAACGGCTCATGCTGCAAAGGATATTGTTATCGAAAAGCAAATCTTCAGAATCCTCTCAGATCATCTTTTCAATATCATTCATACGTAGTCTAATCTTAAATTGTGGACCAGCAACCCCAAGTTAAGGAGTCCCCATCTCCCTTACAATGCTAATCCTAGTTCCAGAATCACGTTTGTGCTGATATATACTTGGACTAGTCCTGTTTGTATGATTGTGCATACACGTACTAAAAAATTCTATGTTGTTGTGACACAGAGGGACAGAGACTTGAGAACAGGTTTACAGCTTTTGGTTGGTTTCATGCAGTAAGGAAGTATCTTCTTTTGTGATACATGACTGTATTTATAGTTTTTGTTATAGCAATGAAGGTTGCTGATATAGTATAAAATACGTACTAGCCGTATGTATATAATAAAGTATCCCGTTAGAAATAAATAATCACTTGAGAACATGTAATGATCTAATCTTCCGAGGTCGTATCCCAACGAGAATTGAATAGAGATTTACCATAAGGTTTTTCGTTGAGCTTGATTATCTTTTTGATTTGGTTTTGGATTACACTATTTATATAATAATAAGCTAAAATAATACTAAGATATAACTAAAACGGATATGCTTGTCAAGTAAGGTGAAAAGATCATTAAATGTGAAATAAAGAGATTATAAAGAATTGGTACCCATTTAAAAACCGGTTTCTCACAACGTTGGTTTATATTGAAAACAAGTCTTTATTTTGGTACAAGTTACTTTAAATGATGATGAATTAACACCCGTAAAAATATTATTTTCTCACGACGTTGGTCTATTTTGAACACGATATCTTAAATAAGTATTAATTACTAGATTTGATGTTTGATTATTTCTCCGGCTTTTATCCTTTGAAATATTCAAATAAGAAATCTAAATAATCCGAAAATTATTAATCAACAAGTCTCTTTTTAATCACACTTAACTCACTATCCACGGTCACTTAACAAGCATACTAAAACTACTCGCTAAACATGGAAACTACTCTAACAATAATAAGCATAACTACGCTACGGATAACAACTAAAGCAACAATAATAATAACTAAGCTAAAAATGACGATATAAAATAAAAAATAAAAGAGATAAGAAAAAGATGAAACCCGGAATTAGCTCGGCGTGACCCGGAGACAATAGATATGAACTCATATTCCAAAGTGCGAAATAAAACCAAACTAATCCAAATCTCAATCCATAACGCCATTAATACACTCCATTGAAACATCAACACCAAAAATAATCAATCTATGAATCTAAAATGTAAAGATGAGTAAAATTGCCAAATGGAAAGATAGAATTCCAAATTATGCTGCTAATCGAATTCTACAAACGAAAAAAAAAAAAATTCCGCTACCTGCGCTACGAAAAGAAAAACAAAAAAAAAGGTAAGATAAGAAAAAAGATCATGCGTCTGCTGCTCTCTAAATCCACTACTGCTAATGCTACAATTTAATCTACCCTACCAAATAATAAAAAAATATTAAAAAAACAAAAGATGGAAAAGATGAAATAATGTCAGATGCTCCTCCCCTTTTTATTCTCACACTTCCTGCGTACTATTCAAGCGAATTCATAAAATGGTAATTGGGCTTTCTTTCTTGATGGGCCGAGTCTAATCCATTTAGTCATGGGTTGCAGTTGGGCCTGCGCTATGCTTGGCCTGGATCTTTTTATCTTAATTGGCAGCAGGTGGTATTAATAACTAAAATTATTAAACTTGGGCTAAATAAGTATGGGTCGGTCCGACCTATTTAAATGGTGTCGGGCCGGCCCAATAAAAGATGAAGGCACCGTTTAACTCGAATTTTCGTGCTCTTTCCAATGGCATGCTCGGGGAATTTTTTCGACTTCGTCTTGACTTCAAATAATAAGCAAACTTGATATAGTCAAGCCCGAAAATCATCGTTTTTGCTCCGTTTTCAATCCTTAGTACCTGCGAGACATAAAAATACAAAACAAACATATTTGCAATATAATTAAGCATATTTTAGTGTTTTTAGTCTGATTAATAGTGTTTTACGGGGTTATAAAGATGTGTGTTTATGCACACATCAGTTGCCAACGGATTAGTAGTTATTATTCATTCTTTCCACAGTTAAGTTATCCTTAAAGGTTTCGGACATGCGTTTATCCCCATATAGTCATGATACGCAAGACCAGTTAGTGTATCCTATGTGTTCAATTTCTTGTTTCCATTATCTATGAACTGTGAGCTTCTATGACCACTAATCCTAATATAGTAACATCTACAAGCTCAATTTCTTAAATCACGCACAACGTAATCTAACAAGCTCTTTTCAAAGTTTGAACTACCTCCCCTGATGATACTTCTAAATGCTAATTAAAGCTTAACACTTCTAAGCGATAACAATTGCCCAAAAAACAATCGTTGTGGTGGCTCGTAAGAAATTCCAAAGAGCATTACAATTAACCTAACAGCTACCCTTTTCTACTCCTAAAACTACAGGTTGTTGTTAACATATGAAATAAACCAAGGCAGAACATAAGACTTACTTATATAGTTAAAGTTACTTAGCATAACATAAGACTTACTTAGAGAGTAAAAACACTAAAAGCATTATACAACAAATTTAGCTTGACTGAATGACATAATCAATCTCAAAAGAGACTAATATGCAGCTCGACTGGATCAGAACTACATTTGAATATGTTAGATGTGTTGCTTCTGCTACTTAAAATAAAAAATTTATGAATATGAAAGTCGAGGCTCTTGATATTCTTTGTATCAGTTAACTACGATATGAAAGCCAAGGCTCTTGGTACTACTACACCAAAACAGAACATAAATTTACTAACTCAAATGTTTTCGTCGAACACTTGGCGTGCACAGTCAAACACACACAACTAAGCTAGGCATTTCGCCGAACACTTGGCGTGCACAGTTAAACCTCATTTTCACAATTAACACATTCAACAACATAATCAATCTCAAACCCTAAATTAACACCATAATGAATCACATATCACATTCAAACCCTAAATCCCCAAATTTAACTCTAATTTCTACCATTAAACCTCTAATTTCTACCATTAACACCATAATGAATCACATTCAATCGATTACTGTTACGATTATTCTCTATACATACATACTGATGCAAAGAGACATCACATACCTCAAATGAAAAGTGATGGTGCGTGATGGTGGGGATGCGATGGTAGGGATGCGATTGTGGTGGTGCGGTTGTGGTGGTGCAATTATGGTGATGCGTGATGGTGGGGATGCATTATGGTGGATATGAGTTTTAACTTTGATATGAGTTTTTTTGTGGTGAAGGAATTTTTTTATTTTAAGTGTAAATTTAACTTATTTTTTCATTTTTTCATTTTAAGTGTAACTTTGACTTTTAACATTTTATGTGTAAATTTGATTTATTTTTTTATTATTTCATTTTAAGTGTAAATTTAAAATCACGTTAAAATAATATTATCGATGTATTATCGTTTATTTGTTGTCATTAAAGTGCACAAGTTTACGTGTACTTTTATTGATTTAAAATTTTCGTACATGTGTAAGTGCATATTTTTTAGTTATTTAGCCTTCGGAATTATTTTTAATCTCTATCTGACCAACTTGTGAGGTTGCGTAAATTTTAGAATTTAACGAACACTAATTTTGTGAATCAGTGACCACCGAAGTTGGTCTCTAACTTGAAAACCTAGTGACCACCAATAATTGGTCTTTAAATTTTAGGGGTTAGGGTTTGAAGTTTAAGGGTTAGGGTTTTTGTGATCACTATTTTTTATCTTAATATTTAATAAATCAATGACCAACAACCTTGGTTTCTAATTTGAAAACCTAGTGACCACTAATATTTGGTCTTTAAAGTTAGAATACATTCTTTCGCCGGTGACCACTAATATTTAGTCTTTAAAGTTAGAATACATTCTTTCATCGGTGACCACCACTTTTCGTCTCTAAGTCAACAACTCAATGACCACTAGTTATACCGTTAGTGGAATAATTATTTTTTCCTAAATATTTGATAATTTAGTGACCAGCAGATTTCGTGTCTAATTTATAAACCCCGGTGACTACCATTGTTGGTCTTTAAACTTATAATACTTCTCTCAAATCCTTGTCAAGTGCATATTTTAAACTAGTGACCACTATTTTTTGGTCTTTAATCTTTAAACTGAATGACCATTATTTTTGTGGTCACTACTAGTTGTCATTTGTGACAACTTAGTGACCACAGTTTTGAAATCGTCACTAATTCTACTGCAATGACCAAATTGCAGTGACGACAATTATATTGGTGACTAAACGATGATAATAAAGACCAAATATTAAGTGGTCACAAAACAATTGGTCACTAAAGGCACTTTTTCTTGTAGTGAACACAAGTTAACGTTTTGTAACTAGTGTTGTGCTTCTACAAAATAAACAAGTGATGTTTGCGCCGTTGCTTTTTAGAAGTATATTATTCAGCATCTTTCTTTCATTTACGAATGTGATATACATTATCATTTGTATTAGAACATGACACACGCATAACATTACATCCAACTTCCTTGTATGAGGCATTTTCTGTTGAAGTCTTTAAAGCTTAAACATCCGTCAGTTCCTACTTGCATCTTTTCTAAATCCACCTCAAACGTGTGTTTTAAATATAATGGTCTGTGTCATAGGTTTTAAGGTGCAATGCCAGATCATGATTTTATACTTATAAGTTGTTCAAATTAACCACGGCGGTAATATCGTAAACATGGGGTTGTTTGGTATATTGATTCATAAACATATTGACTGTTGCAATATCCAAATACAATGGTAAAGCAATGTGCGCTTGGATAGATGCTTTTATTAAGTTTTCTTCTTGTGAGTAAGCTCAAGAAGCAATACTTTGTATGCACGGTATATTGTTATACGGTAAACATGTTTTTGTTTACTTGGCCAAGACACAACTAGGGTCATATGGCGAAGAATATCAAACCGAGGATGTAACCAGGGTGAAGCCTTCCAAGTGTTTCGGCTCTTATCATAGATAAAGAGTCTATGTCTCAAGAGAAGCTTTCCTCTTGGTTGGAGAGTCGTGAAAGCATAACACACCTGGATTTGAACCTTGGCCTCTTGTGAGAAAACCAAAGACCTTACCACTAGGCCATTGGGTGGTGGTTACGTTAAAAAAAGGCTGGAAATTGGCTGAATATGAAAGGGAAACAAGATATGATTGAGAATATGAAATAGTGACCTGGTCAAGGTGATTGTATATACATTTTTCACTTCCATGAAGGCATGAACACTTTCCTGTCATCATAAGCTTAGTGTCCATCCATTATGCTAAAACCATCATTTGAATCTCTAAGCAAAGGCTGGCTTTTATCATGACCAAACGACATTTCATATCATTTGCAATAGTGTAGCAATAGCGTGTGAACCTGACATATATAGTGTAGTGATAGAGTTTGAAACAAACAGTTCAATAACCCACTCGTAAGATATTAGTAAAATCTGATTTCATAGTGGTTTTTGTTATACCATAAACTTAGCTTTAGACAATGTAAATCAAAGTGGACATTTTTCTTATCCATTTACTCTAATAATGACTCTTGAGTGAATATTTAGATATAAAGCTGGCTTGTGTGGTGAATTCAAGTGAATTGTCTTGCAGAACTACAAGGCTTCCTATCATA
>BQNB010063594.1:0-35625 GCA_026074375.1 Tanacetum coccineum | reverse complement strand
GAGTTTGTAAATGTTTGTAGTAACTAAGAAGTATGTTATTAAACCTTGGAAGTATTTTGAGTGGTGGTGGTGTGGTGGTTTGTGGTGGTAGCGTCCAAAAGAGGGGAGGAGGAGAGGGAGAGTGATGTGTTTAAAAAGCTTTAAATTTATAATGACTGAAAATACCAATTTTATTATAGGGAATCACACGGGTAAAAGTATAACCCACGTATATATTATAATCTTTTTTAGGTAAGACCAAGTCATCCACATGGATTTGAGTAGTGTTCAAATAACCAAGAAGAAAACAGATTTTAACAATTTTTAAAATAACTTTTATTTTACCAATGATAATAAAGATGACTACTCGGATAGTTGTGAATAATTTATAAGTAGTGATAATGATTAAGACCTTGAAGATGGAACTTTAACTTATAAAAAGGATTTCTCATCAGAAAACGTTTTCACAAATTAACTTAATTAACTTAAGACTTATATTTAGCTGGTTAGACCGGATGTGTCACTCAAATGATCCAGTTAACTTATTATATCAAAGCTTATTTTGTTTATCAATTTACGAAAGTGGATTTCTCAACACAAACGATAAAGATTATAGACAAATCTTTAAAACCACATAGATCAAAACAGGTCTTTCGACCTATACCGATATGATTATATAATCTAAGTTTATAAGCAAAACCGACAAGATAAGATATAATAGGGGTGCAACGTAAGCTTGAGATTAATGAGATCACAATCATACCAAACACTTATTCATTATCATAACTTTTTATAAAAGTTCTATTTAGCGATTCTTTCGAGTACGTTCTCGTAATTAAAAGTTCTATTTATTTATGATGTTTTCCAAAAATAAATGTCCCTGATGAACAGTAACTTTTTATAAAATTATTTTTATACAAGTATTAATTATTGTAAACTCGTAATTAGCATATCTCCTTCGTTATAAATCGGTTTTTCGAGTTCTTTATATGCGTGTAATCTTCATGAGACGTATTATTTTTATAAAATGATAAACCCACTGTTTTGATTTCGAATCAAAACAGCCCTTTTATGTCCTTTATATAACTAATTTTATACACTTGTTTTTATATACTTTTTAACCTAATAAAATACCACAAGTTTTCACAACCATTTAATATACTATGTCTTACATATAATAATGTCTATAGGTCCATATTATATCCATGAGTCCAAGTTAACAAGTCCATAACATTATTTTTAAATCACACTTTCTTAAGTAAACTTTTAATTACAGGTTTATACTTATACATTTTCCATTTAAACCAACATGATACCATACTTATTTTCCCAGCATTCTATGATATTTACAATCACATAATACATGAATAAGTGTACAAAATTATAATCACAAGCAAAAATGTGTTTTACATGTTTAAAAGCATCATAATGGTGATTTTGCTATATAGAACTAATATACACATAAAATGATAATTATAAAATGTTTAGGGTCTTAGATAACCTTAAGTGAATGAGTGGTGAAAGGTAAACAAATCACACCCTTGTGATTTATACCCATGGCTTGGAAATAAATGATGAAACCCTAACTTGCTTTAATCCTTGCTTAACCCTTGTAAAAGCTTAACTAAGCCTTTAAACCTCCATGGTATGTCTTAGATATGATGTGGGATCACTTGTAAATGAAGTAAAATAATTTTTATGGATTGATTAAGGGTGTTGGATTTTGGACGTAGCTATGATAAGAGAAAAGAGAGAATAAGTTGATTTTTACTAAGTAAAAATGAAGTGTGTTTATCTCTTTCTAGAATAGCAAGTCTTATAAGATATAAGAGTTATCCAAGTGTATAAAACAAAGACTAAAAGGGTTAAATGGTCAGGGGGGCGGAAATGTTGAGGGAATGGGGAAAAATTGGTCAAAGTCTTACTAGGTCTAAGATGTACATTGCTAGCTAATTAAGACTTGTGCTTCTATGTCCCCTAATGCATGAATCATCCCATGAAAATGTGGAGAGTGTTGCTAGCTATTTTCTTGGTAAAAATATACAAGTATTAGTTAAAAAGATGTAGTAAAAATGTAAAGTATACTTGCACTTTTATTAGTTGTAGCTTTTGATTATAATGTATACTTACAAGTTGTAGTCTTGGTTAAATTCTTTTTATGGTAAATTCGGCTAGGAGGATAACATAGGTAAAGTTTTATAAATTTTGGGTATTGGGTATAAAAGTGGGTATTTGTTGAAGCGTAAAAAAAAGTTTTGGTGCTTACGGGTATGTCTAAACGTATTTAATTGCGAAACGTAACCAATTTATGTAACCGATAAAAATAAATATAAAAAGTTAATTATTACTTTCGTAAAATAGTATAACGCTTTCTTGATGAAAACTTTAATTTGTTTGGTGTCCGTTACGTTAAATGTTGATTTTTAGCTTACGCGATTTAACTATGAAATAAGAATTAAAAGTAAACGCGCACGAGACTAAAAAAAATAATGAAATAATGACGTAATAAAATGACCTGAAAATACGAAATGTTACACATTTGTTCATGAACTTAAGCAAGAAATGCATGCTGATTTAAAGTACGTTGAATCACTTGAAAAGGAAATAGACGAACTTGAATATGATAAAGCAGAATTTTCAAACATGTATGATATGCTCTTGCAAGAATGTGTGTCTAATGATGTTATGTGTTCTTATTTACATTCGTTATCTGATTTAGATGCGCACACTGAATTGCAATGCTTATATCTTCATAAAGTCAAAGAATGTGACTGTCTTATACAAAAGCTTTCGAAACAAACTGAATCTATTAGTAAAGAGGTTTACACTGAGCTTTTACGAAGTTTTGCTAAATTAGAAAAACACTCGATTTCTCTTGAACTCGCTTTACAACAATGTCAAGAACAAATAAAAAATGACACAGTTTGCAAAGTAACAGCGTCAAATGTATTTCAAAAAGAACGTGAACAATATCTCGAAATACAAGATTTGAAAGCTCAACTGCAAGACAAGAACATTGCCATATGTGAGTTAAAGAAACTCATTGAAAAATGCAAAGGAAAATCTGTGGAAACTAAGTTTGATAAACCATCTGTTGTTCGACAACCTAATGCTCAAAGGATTCCAAAACCATCAGTTTTAGGAAAACCGACTCCTTTTTCAGACTCTCTTGAGAGGAAAAAATTTTCAAAGAAAAAGTCGGTTCCAAAAACTAATGAGTCAGAGGGTTTATCAAAACCAGTCACTTTACAGAATTTGCCTCAAACAGCAACGCAAGCTGTAAGAAACACAAATGTGATTAAACCAGGCATGTATCGAATTGAATCTAGAACAACACAAAATAGAGCACCACAGTTGCCTCAGACTTATAGGAATACTAATCCTCGCGTGTCTACATCTACAGGAGTAACTCACAGAACTAATGTTAACAGACCACAGAATAGAAACACTCAAATGAAAGATAAGGTCGTGCCAAACATTAGTCAAGTGAAGTATAAGAAGACTGAAGTAGAAGACCACCATAGGATTTCTAGTATTTCTAATCAAATAAAGTCTGTAACTGCGTGTAATGACAGTTTAAAATCCAGAACTTCGAATGTTAATGTTGTTTGTGCTACTTGTGGAAAATGTGTGTTTAATTCGAATCATGATGCTTGTGTTTCTAAATATTTGAATGACGTGAATGCTAGAACTAAGAAGCCTAAGGTAGTGCCTATTAGTACTAGAAAACCCAAAACTCAAGCGAACAAATTTGTTGCAACACACCGTAAGAAATAACTTGCATCAAAATCCACTGTCTAGAATTCCAAGAGTTATTATAGGATGCCATATGAGAAAACTAGTAAGGTGTGGAAATGGTGGATAGAACAACAATGCCCATTAGGATACAAATGGGTTCCTAAGACAAAATGAAATGGGTGCCTAAAGTTAGGAATGAAACTGTGAAAAAGAGAGTTAGTTTTGCCATAGATAATGCATCTAGGATAACTAATGTCTTGAAACTCACAAACACTTTAGGATCCAATTTGTCATGTATTCCATCGTCCTTTAATTCTCTTGCAGATTGTACAACTCATCCTATTCATTGTTGATTCAGGATGCACAAAGCACATGACGGGCAATATATCGATTCTGTGCAATTTTGTTGAAAAATATCTGGGTACTGTTCGTTTTGGCAATGATCAATTTGCTCTAATTCTTGGTTATGGAGATTTGGTTCAAGGAAATATCACAATCAACAAGGTTTATTACGTCGAAGGCCTAAATCACAATCTCTTCTCGGTTGGTCAATTTTGTGATGCGGATTTGGAGGTTGCTTTTTGAAAATCTACGTGTTTCGTTAGAGATCTTCAAGGAAACGATTTACTCACCGGTAATCGTGGATCTGATCTCTATACAATTTCTCTTCAAGAAACAACTTCATCAACTCCAATCTGTCTCATGGCTAAAGCCTCACCAACTCAAGCATGGTTATGGCATCGAAGACTTTCTCATCTTAACTTCGACTACATCAACTTGCTTTCAAAGAAGGATGTCGTGATTGGTTTACCAAAGTTGAAGTACGTCAAGGATCAACTATGTTCCTCTTGTGAAGTGAGTAAAGCAAAAAGGAGGTCATTCAAGACAAAGACTGTTCCAAGTTTAAAAGGATGGTTAAATTTGCTTCATATGGACTTATGTGGTCCAATGCCAGTTGCTAGCATAAATGGAAAGAAATATATTCTGGTAATTGTAGATGACTACTCAAGATATACTTGGACTCTCTTTCTACGTTCCAAGGATGAAACACCAGAAGTTTTAAAAGATTTTCTCACGATGATCCAAAGAAATCTTCAAGCCCTAGTAATTTCTGTTCGAACTGACAGAGGCACAGAGTTCTTAAACAAGACACTCCATGCATTCTTCAAAGAAGAAGGAATTGAGCATCAAACTTCTACTCCTCGAACACCTGAACAGAACGGCGTTGTCGAAAGACGAAACCGTACTCTAGTTGAGGCTGCTCGAACGATGCTTTCAGCTTCTAAACTTCCTTTGTTCTTTTGGGCTGAAGCAATTGCAACCGCATGCTATACTCAAAACAGATCTATCATCATCTCGACACATGAGAAAACGGCATATCACATCATCAATGACAGGAAACCTTCAATTAAACACCTTCACATTTTTTGTTGCACTTGTTACCTAACCAGAGATGGTGAAAATTTGGATAAGATGAAAGAAAAAGGGGATCCGGGATACTCCACTTAGTCAAAAGGATATTGTGTTTACAACAAGAGAACAAGATTAATAGTTGAATCCATACATCTCAAATTTGATGAGATCAAAGAGATGTCTAAGACATCTGTTGCTAATGACACTTTAGGCCTCGTTCCACAACGACAAAAGACGTCAGATTATGACAACTCTGACCCCGTCCCTCAACTACAAAATGTTTCTCCTTCAGCAGATACAACAGTTCTATCACAACAAGAGTTGGATCTTCTTTTTGGTCCTTTGTACGATGAATTTTTTAATACGGGTACTTCACGTGTCTACAAGTCTTCTTCTCCCACCGACAATTCTACTCAACAAGACACACTACCTTTAACGAATATTCACCCTACATTAGAACCATCAACTCCTACAAATGTTCATGCTGAGGAAAACAACGATGATCAAGCAGAATTTACCAATCATTTTTGTACACCGGTACAAGAAGCTGCTGAGTCTTCCACACGCAATTTTGGTAATTCAAATATGCATACCTTTAATCAACCACAAGATTCCGAATACCGATGGTCACCCGTTAACTCAAGTTCGTAGAAATCCATCCAAGCCAGTGCAAACAAGAAGGCAACTTGCAACTGATCCTGAAATGTGTATGTTCGCACTCACCATGAGTATTGTTGAACCAAAAACCATTAAGGAGGCAATGGCTGATTCTGCATGGATATAAGCAATGCAGGAAGAGCTTCATCAGTTTGACAGACTCCAAGTCTGGGAACTCGTTGACAAACCTTTTGGCAAGAACATAATCAAGCTAAAATGTTTATGGAAAAACAAAAAGGATGAAGACCAAACTGTAATTCGCAACAAAGCACGACTTGTAGCTAAAGGTTATGCTCGGGAAGAGGGTATTGATTTCGAAGAATCATTTGCTCCAGTTACTCGCTTTGAAGCTGTTTGGATTTTCGTCGCATATGCTGCACACAAGTCTTTTCCAATTTATCAGATGGACGTAAAAATAGTATTTTTTAATGGTCTACTAAAGGAGGAGGTTTATGTTGCACAACCAGACGGGTTTATTGATCCTGATCAACCAGAAAAGGTTTACCTTCTAAGGAAAGCTCTATATGGTTTAAAACAAGCTCCAAGAGCCTGGTATGATGAACTCTCAAATTTCCTGATATCCAAAGGTTTTACTAAAGGTACCATTGACCCGACCCTATTCACGATAAGATACGGGGAGGACATTTTACTTGTGCAAATTTACGTTGATGACATTATTTTTGGGAGATCTTCTTCCTATTATCCTGGGATCTTACTACATCCCTTATCCTTATACCGAAGATCTTGGATGCGAGTCTCCTCCTTACACCAAAGACGATTGGGACGAGATTCATGGAGTCAATCTTGGTCTGCAAAGAAAAGAGCTTTACAAGGATCCTAAGGTTTGCCGGACTGCCCTTGATCGATTCCCTACGCCAGCTGAGGCTCATAGATTGAGGGAGCTTTCTTCAGTTGAGTTGTCTAATCATATGAGCGTGTTATAGTGTCAGTTGGTTACTCATGGGAGGTGTTGAATGCTCGTTACGATCACTCTTTAAAGAACGTTGAGCGTCTTACGAAGCGGTGTGCGCAGCAGACACATATCATTAAGAAGCAAGGTGCTGACCTTAAGCAACAAAAGGAGTCTACCGTTCGCGCTAATGAGGAGGTGTATAGGTTGACGGCTGAACTGGGGGTTCTTAAGTCTTGTTGTCAGACGATTGAACATAAGCTTACTAGTTGGGACAAGAAACATAGGAAGTATATGAATGGGAAGGACACTCTTTCTACTGAGAAAGTAAAGATTGAGGAAGAGCTTGTTGGGACTAAGTCACAGTTGGAGCATCGTGAGAGGCAAGCTAAGGAGATCCAGGGTAACATTGCCTCCTTCTTTCAGTCAGACTTTACTCCACCTGTTTGAAGGTTCCTTAAGAGTAGTGAGTTTAACCGGGCATTTGCGGGTGTATTGAATACGGAAATTAGTGTTGGAGTCGAGCGTGGGTTACGTATGGATCGCACTGATGAGGAGTTCAGAGGGTTATCTCAGAAGGTTGTTGGTTTCATTCCCGATGCTAAGGATAAGTTTGATAGAGTCATTGTTGCTTTTCCTGCCACTACTTTCCCTTTCTTGGACATGGTATCTTAACATTCTCAGAGCTCTTTGCAAGACATTGCTCGACTTGAGCCTGACAGGGTGAAATCTTCCCACCAGCCTTCCTCTGCTACTGCGTCCTTGAGGGCCAACACCCATGTGCGACACTCTACTTCATCATCCAGGACTTTTGGTCATACTAGCACTCTAGAGCATTTGAAGAAAAAGAAGAAGTCCATTGAAAAAGGAGGTCCTTCGGCTGCTTAGGCCAGCCTTAAATTGCAGATATTTTATTTTGTTTATGTAACTAGCCTTGTATTTTGGGCTTTAAGTGCTTTCTAAGCAACTTTACCTTTTGGATGTGGTTGTAACCTTATTAACTTTCTATCTTGGTGGTTACTTATGCTTTTTATGTTATTCATCCCCTGAATGTATGTTTATTTATTTTGTCATATGTTGTAACACACTTTGTCACTTGTTAGACAGGTGCCTAGACTTATATGGGTCTGGCCTATTCAGCCAGCATGGTCCAGTTTTACCGCAACAGCTTTCATGTTGTAGCCCATGTGCTAGGGCACGAGGCAAACCTACCTTAGCAGTTTTTGGGTTAGACAAGACATTATTGTATTTTGTAGGAGTTTTAACATACCCATATACCTGTGATAATGTTTAAACTTAAATCAATATGCCTGCATTACCCTTTCCTACCGGTACGGCTTGTGCTCGTATGCATTTTGATGCAACATTCAAATTAATATTCTCATGTTGCTTTCTCTATCCGATGTAGCTACCCACCGAAGAGTATTTATTATGCGTAAAAGGGAGAAGTGTTTGTTCCCCTCCCTTCTGCTGCAGAGTCAATTAGCAGAGGTTGCTCAGCCTAACCACCAATGGCATCAGTTTCACCATTAGGGACAAATTAGTAGGAGTCACCCTATTCGCACGGAGGTAGCGAGCCATCCGTTGTTATATAGTCACGCTATGATATAAAAAATTTAAACATATAGACTTAAGAGAAAATATAGGAAAATTTTGTTTCATTCATATCATACTAGAAGAAACAATACATCAATAATATCTAAGGTCACCTCCGGAGCAAGTCTATACTTTGAAAATTGCTTCTCCGGTAAGGATACATAGTAGAAATAAAGGTACTCTGGTGTTTTACATGTAGCACCTTTAAAGATTACAAGCATGCCAGGTCCTAGATATCTCTTCCCCTTCTATGTTACTTAGCTTATAAGCTCCACTTTGGAATGCTTGGATAACTTTGTAAGGTCCTTCTCAAGTGAGTCCTAGTTTGCCTATGTTAGCAGCTCTTGACACTTCATTTCTTCTAAGTACAAACTCTCCCACTTTAAACTGCACATGTTGCACCTTTTTGTTGTAATACTTCTTGACTTGTTGCTTGTACCTGGCTTCCCTTATAGCTGCTATCTCTTTTTGTTCATCCAACAGGTCTAAGTTTAGACGAAGCTCCTAATCATTAGTTTTTTCATTCACATTAGTTGTTCTGTGTATCGGCATACCGATCTCTGCGGGGATTACAGCTTCGGTACCATAGGTTAAGCTGAAGGGTGTTTCACCATTGCTGGTCTTCTTCATTGTTCGATGTGCCCACCACACATTTGGCACCTCCTCATTCCAAGTTGATCCTCCCTTCTCCAGCCTTGTCTTAATTCCTCTCAAGAGGCTTTTATTTGCTCTTTCCACTACTCCATTCCTTTGGGGATGGTAAACCAAAGTATAGATTAATTGAATCTTGAGCTTCTCCGCCCACTTCTTGAAAGAGTCATTCACAAACTGGGTTCCGTTATCTGTGATAATGGTAGCTGGGATCCCAAACCTGCAAACAATATTATCGTAAGTGAAGTTCACCACCTGCTTACCAGTGATGGTAGCCAGCGGCTTCGCCTCTATCCATTTGATAAAGTAGTCAATTGCCACGATTAGATACTTCACCTTTCCTGGACCCTCCGGGAGAGGCCCTACAATGTTCATACCCCACTTCATGAATGGCCATGTTGATGTTACTGAGATCATGTCTGCCTTGGGGAGTCTAGGTACAGATGCATGTGCTTGACAATTATCACATGCTCTAATCAACTCTCTGGCGTTCCTGTGCATAGAGGGTCATTAGTACCCCAGATTCATGGCCTTAGCCACTACTTGTCTAGGCCCGTCATGCATTCCGCACGAGCCTATGTGCACTTCTCTAATAATGTAATTGGCCTGCAGGGGGCCGACACCTTATTAATGGAACTAAGTAAGCCTTCCTATACAAGACTCCATCTTCCATCGTATAGTTCTTGATCTTTTCCATCAGAGTTCTAGCATCAACAGGGTCTTCTGGTAGCTTTCCCTTCTCTAGGTAGTTTCAGATCGGGGGCATCCAGGTCGGGCCTTCTTCTTCAACCACCATGTAAACTTCTTGTGCTTTGACGGAGCATTCATTCAACACCTCTACCAGTACTTCTTTGGATAAATGGTCAAATTGAACCGCTGCCAACTTGCTAAGAGCATCGGTCTTCCTGTTCTCTACTATAGGGATATGAGTTATTCGAAACCTGTTGAATGCACCAGCTAGTTCTAAGACCTTTTCTCGGTATTTTATCATTCTTTCACCCTTAGCTTTATACGACCCTTCCACCTGACTAGCCACTAGCTTGGAGTCTACAAAGGCGTGAATATCTTTCACCTGCATCTCCTTGGCTATCCGTAACCCAGCCAATAAAGCTTGATACTCAGCATCGTTGTTGGAGTTAGAGAAATTCAAGCAAAGCGCGTAAGAGTATTCCACATCGTCTGGAGCTATCAAGATGAGGCCAGCTCTAGACCCTTCATTGTTTGAGGCTCCATCGGTATATAGTCTCCATGCCCTTGGGCCAGGAGTAAGATCTTTCCTTGCATTTGAAGACTCTGGGATGTCTTCCACCCTTGGGTTGTTAGCCACCTCTGGTGTAGCATTTATCTCTGTTGGAGTGTCTGCTAAAAAGTCTGTTAAGACCTAACCCTTTACTGCGACCCTTGGTACATACATTATGCCATAAGCCCCTAATTCAACAGCCCACTTCGCTAACCTTCCCGACTCTCCCGAGTTGTTTAGCACTTGCCCGATTGGGTTGTTAGTTATGACATTGATCGGCTAAGCTTGGAAGTACCTCCTTAATCGTCTAGCAGCGTGGACTAGGGCCAGAGCGAGTTTCTCTATTGGAGCATAGTCTGTTTCTGCCCCTTGCAAAGATCGACTAACATAGTGTATAGGCATTTGCCTCCCATCCCTTTTTGTGAGGAGCACCACACTAACCACCTCATTTGCTGCGGCTAAGTACATCATCAGGGTCTCACCTTTCTTAGGGGTAGTGAGAGTTGGCAACTCAGATACCAACTTATTCATCTCCAGGAATGCTGCCTCAGCAGCCTCTGTCCATCTGAAGTCTTTCTTGTTAGTACATTTTTTCAACGTATCTAAAAAAGGTAGGGATCGTTCAGCTGACTTAGACAAAAAACGATTGAGGGCTGCCAGCTTCCCACTTAGAGACTGCATCTGCTTAAGGGTCTTTGGTGATGGCATGTCCATGAAAACTTTTGCTTTTTCAGGGTTGGCCCTTATCCCATCCGAAGTGACTATGTAGCCTAAGAACTTTCCCTCCTCCATACCGAATAAACATTTCTTCTGGTTGAGTTTCATGTTTATCCTTCGAAGAGTGGAGAAGGTTTGTTCTATATCTTTTATGATGTGTTGTTCAGTCCTACTCTTAATCACCATATCATCCACATACGCTTCTAGGTTGACCCCTATCTGCTCCTTGAAGGCAGAGTCGACCAACCTCTGATATGTTGCCCCTGCATTCTTGAGACCAAAAGGCATCTTCGTGTAATAGAAGACTCCCTCTTCCATATGGAAAGCCGTCTTCTCTTCGTCCTTCTTTGTCATCTGTATTATGTGGTATCCCTTATAAGCATCCAAGAAACACTTATATTAGAATCCCATCAGCGACTCAATCTTCCAATCGATCTTCGGTAAAGGGTATAGATCCTTTGGGCATGCCTTATTCAGATCTTTAAAGTCGATGCACATTCTCCAACTTCCATCGACCTTCTTTACTGGCACCGGATTGACAACCCATGTGGGGTATCACACTAGCCTTATGATACCGGCCTTGAGCTATTCATTAACTTCATCGGTCACCACCTTCCTCCTGTCTAGGGCAAGACTCCTCTTCTTTTATGCCTTTGGTTCAATGTGGGGGTAGGTGTCTAGGCTATGCTCCGTTATAGCCCTAGGGATACCCGTCATGTCGGCTAGAGTCCATGCGAAGATGTTAACATTCTTTCGGAGGGTATGTATTAGCACATGTCTGCACTCGGCGGACAGCCCCCCTCTGATAGTAACGAGCTACTCCGGGTAGTTATCATTTACCACTATCTTTTCCTCGGTACCAGACTTGTGTGGCTTCCTTCCCTTGTCAGGTTGTCGCCTTCCTTCCATATCATCTAATTGCATTGGTTCCTTCCCTGGCCTTTGGGAATGAGTCTCCACTGGAGCCAACGAAACTCTAAGATTAACCACTTTCGGGTCTGCATCAGAGTGGGATCTGTTACACGTGTATGCCAACTTAGGTCTTGAGCTTCCTTGATTTGCCTGCACTCTCTTAGAGTCTCTCTGGTGGTGGATATAGTGGTTATCCTATTCGAAGTTGGAAATTTCATCATTGAGTAGATAGTGAAGGCTACAGCTCTTAAGCTCCTCATCCCCGTCCTACCTAGTAGAGCATAATATGAGGTTGGACTCTTGACCACCGCAAATTCCATTATGACTGTTCGGGTTCTCCCGCACTCTCCTATAGTGACTTCCAAATCAATAACCCCCATGGGGTAACTGAATTCTCCTGAGAACCCCACCAGTGGTATTCGAGATTCTCTCAGCCTCGACCTCGTCCGATAGCTAAGATTTCTGAAGCAATGCTCGTACATAACCTCTGAAGAGCTACCGACATCAACATGTATTCTTTTGACCATGAAGCCTTTAATCATGGCCTCAACTACCACTGGGCAATTCACCAACTGATATCGAGGCATTGACGGGAATGTTATCGCGTTATCCATCCAGTGCTTAACCCTCTCATAGGGCCTATTTCGGTATCCTTGGGATCTCACCTTGTTGATAACCTTCTTTTTTCCTTTGGTTGAGCCCTTGTCTTTTGGCCGCCTTGCCTGATATCTTTCACTAGATGAGCCAAACTTCCTGAGGCTACTGCCTCTTCAATCTGTTTCTTAAGATGATAACAGTCATTTGTGTTATGACCTCAATCTTGGTGGTAGTCATAGAACTTGCTCATGTTTTGCTTCTCCGGAGTCCCCACCATCAGAGGCGGTGGAGGGAAGTTCACATTGTCCATAGTGAGGATTTCCCTTGGAGTCTTCGTCAAAGGTGTAAAGCCTTATTTTCTAGCATAAGGAGCACAGGTCCCTATGTTTCTTCCTCCCCCATTCTATGACCCCTATTTCTAGACCTATTCTAGCCTTTCGACCAGCTAGCTTTGCCAGCATTCTTTTCCCACTAAGGAGATATGAGGGCTTCAGTTATGTCTGCAGCCGTTTCTCCCCTGATGAAAGCCCTGACTCTCCCATATCTCATCAACTGTTTTTGGGATCTTGTCATTGAGCTTTTTGGCTAGCTCGGGATGACCGTGCCGATGCATGAACGCAGATATCCTTAACACCGGAGGCACTCCTTTGATGTGTGCACTTTCTACCTTGAAGCGGTCCATGAACGCTTGAAGCCCTTTATTTGGTTTTTGCTTGATACCATGTATCTCCGTTGGGTCTTTGTCATACCTTTTCTGCTGCGAGAACTCTTCCAAGAACTTGCTACTCGGCTCTTCAAACCCATCTACGCTCTTTGGGTCTAGGCTATTAAACTAGTTCCTTGCCAAACCACTCAGGGTCTGGCAGAACATTTTGCACCATACTGGCATAAGCCACTCCTCTTGCTCAGCTGCGGCGAAGAAGATACTTAGGTGATCTTCCGGATCTTTGTTCCCTTCATACACGCGGACGTTTGGTGGTAGCTTAGCCCGCCGATGATATCTAAAGTGTGTGATCCTAGAGGTGAAAGACATTGGCTTGAGCCGCCTTTAAGGCATGCTTAAGTCCTCTAAACCACTATCAGACACGGTGTCATACCCTGAGTATGAGCTTGACTTCCTTCGAGAAGCCCTCACTGACTGAGGCTTCGATTTAACGCTCTTAGACTTTGATCTGCTTCGTGCCTCTGATCTTACTGACCGATGGGATTTAGAGATTCCTTTCTTCTTTGAGATACTCTTTCGATTTTTCCGAGCAGACCGAGGCATACCTCTGCTCCTTGACCTAGAGGACCCATCAGAAGAATACCCTCATACTTTTTCTGCTGAAGGACTCATCTGAGAGTTCTTTGACCCAGCTCTGCCTGACTCTTCATTGAAGAGCTTGTGAGGAGTTACCTTCTTTTGACCTCGGTTGTCAAGCTCTTTGATCATGGTTCTCAGTACATCGATGTTTTCCTTCACAAATGCTGGAGAGGGGCCTCCTTGAGCTTGTCCGACGGGAGCAGAGGTTCCTCCCGAGGGAGTCCTCCCGATCCCAAGTGCCCCGGTGTTCAAGTTTTCACCCTCCTCCAGTTGAGGACCCTTCGTATAACCATCCATTACTTAGAAATTGGTAGATTGGTATTTTGAGTCCCACTAATGACGCCAATGTTTGAGCAAATTTCCGTAGATACTCTTCAGCCCTGATCCTTAGGAGATCCTGCAGCTACTCCTTCGTCTCTTAGGCTGAAATAAGAAAGAACACCGTTAGCTCGCCTCGGGTTTTGAATCCGAGACCAAGCTCCGGCGTGAGAGTAAGTGTACGCTTGGTATAAGTTTAAGTGAGAGAAACTAAAGAGAGAGAGAGAGTCAGGAGGAGTGTGTGAAGAGTTCATTATATACTACATGGGCTTAGCTCCAAGACACGAGCATTGTGGAAGCTAAGTTGTCTTCTAGAGGCAGCACGTCAGTCGCTGCATGTATCAGACTTTGTCTTGTATGTCCAAGTTGTCTTCTAGGGGCAGCGTGTAAGTCGCCGGCATATATCAGACTTTGTCCTCGGGGTCAAAGTTGTCTTCATGCTCCAAGTACTGGTTGTAGACCAGACGTCTGTGATATTCGTACATCGTGCGTCAGTCGTCAGTGTACTAGCTCTAATGGAGACAATGCTGCTTCTTGCCTCCTGAGGAGACTAGCTACTCCTGACTGGCTGCTCCTTGCCTTCCGAGGGGACTAACTATTCCTAAGAGCACAAGGTACCATAACTTGGTAACACCAAGTTTTGGGCCGTCACGTCAGCTTTTTCACATTCACATTCACATCCAAAAAAACCCAGGTAACCATAACTCAATAACACCACTTTTTGGGACCCACTATTTTATTTTTTTTCATCACTTTTAAAACTAAATTAATTCATTTTCATTCATTAAAAATTAAAATTACAATTCCTAAAAAAAAAATAACAACCGGAAATAAAAAAAATAAAAAATTACACAAACTTAAAACTAAAACATTCGAATTTTATTAAAAAAAACTACTCGTCGGAGTCGTCTTCGTTGTTCGGTTCCATCGGCATTTCGGCGCGTAACTTGGCTTTGATTTGATTTTTTTTCTGCAAGATCCAAAACGCGTCGTCGTCCGACAAATCCTTCGTGCTAAGGGCGAGAAATCGCAACTCCTCCAAACTTTTAATCGTCTCGTCTTTGTCTTTCGACGCCTCAAACGCCTTTTCGGCGGCCTCCCGTTTGAGCCGAAGCTCGTGAGACACAAACTCACCGAATTGGGACGAGTGACTTCCCCCGGTGCTCGCCGAGTGTCGGATTTGGGTTTTTTTCCGGGGCGTTGTTTGCCGGGGGGACGAGGTCTTGGATCGGCACCGAATAGCTCGTCGGTGTTAACCGTTGCGTGAAAATCGCCCGTTTCGTCTTCGGTTAAATCAACCGGTGCAACTTCGGGTGCGTCCCATTTTGCGTGTTGTCGCAAAATCGCCCAAGCTTTTTCGTGATTAAACGGTGAATTTCTATTCTCGTCTTGGTACATGCCCCGAGCCCGGCCCATCAAATCAACCTCACTCTCGCCACTTTTTTTCAACCGATGGCACCTTTTGTAGATTGCGTTGAACTTTTGGCAATGATGGTTCAAAGTCGTCCATTTGCTTGTCAACATATCCTTGGTACGTTTTTGGAAATTTTTCCGATTGAATTCGTTCATAACCCGAATCCAAAACGTATCCTTCGCTTGTGACCGCCCGACGTTACGATCCTCGGATACCGCAATGAAACACTCGGCAAGTAACGCTTCCTCGTCCGAGGACCAACGTAAAGTAGTAACGTCACCCGTCGATTCAGCCTCTTTTCCTTTTAATCTTTTGGCTTTGTTGTTGTGGTGGATTTGTGGTATGTTTTGGAAAGTTTGTTGAAATGCAAGAAAAGCTTGTTGTTGAGATTGAAGAAAAGCTTGTTGCTCGGGAGTCATCGGAGCTTGGCTAGAAAAGCCGGGGAATTGAGAATTCGAGGTAGACTCGGAACCCATCGTGCCGGCGTTAAGGAGGTTCCAAAACGAGCCTTCATTGGGAAAGTCGGCCATTTTTTTTTGAAGGATGAAGATTGTTTTAGGATGAAGATTGAATGTATAGGTTGAGGATGAAGATTGTTGAGGATGAAATGAGATATATATAGTGGGTAAAAATATTTAGAAAAAATAATTTTTTTTTTTGAAAAAACTAGCCGTTTGGGGTATTTTTAAAAAAAAAAAATAAAAAACTAGCCGTTACCGGCTGTTTTTAAACAAAAATAATTTTTTTTTAAAAACCGGCTAAAATAGCCATTTTCAAATTTTTAAACAATTTTTTTAAAAAAAAACAAGCCTCAACGAGGCGTTGGTGTGTCAACTTGGCCACCAACGCCGTCGTCAATTTCGGATCAACGGTACCGTAACGCCGGCCACGGCGTTAACGCCGGACCCCACGGCGTTACGGTACCTAGAGCTCTAACCGGCTGCTCCTTGCCTTCTGAGGGGACTAGCTATTCCTGATTGACTGGTCCTTGCCTTCTGAGAGGACTAGCTATTCCTGACTGGCTGGTCCTTGCCTTCTGAGGGGACTAGCTACTAACTTACCTCATGAGGAGACACTTCGGTGGTGTTTGTTTTTTAAAAAGAGCATCTTAACAACCTCTTGATCTGACTCATTCAGACGCGCTCAGACATTTGGCTCATTAAGTGCGTTTGTTTTTTTTCTTTCGTTCAGACGCGGTCAGAGGCTGAAACATCTTAACCAACTAGATGTGGATGGGGGTCTTGATGCCTCTTAATGCATCTTCACTCTTTACTCTTTTTTGTTTTTTTTCCTTTTGTTTTTTTTGTTTTTTCTCTCTTTGTTTTGTGAGATATTTTTTTCTCTTCTTTTAATATTGATACTACATTAAAAAGAATTAATCTTTTTTTTAAAATAAATAATGTTCAAAATACTAATAATGATGACGCTTTTTCAAAAAATAGTAATATGTAACTGGTTTGTGAAATTAAATTATGGCCGTGTAATTTACACGTGAGCTTAATTCTTTTCACTAAAAAGTATTTTAATTGTCACTTGACAATGTTAAGTATACTACGAAATATTATTTTTCGCAATCTTATGATTGTAAAGTTAATGATAGTAACAATTTGCAAAATGATGAAGATGTTTAACCACATTAGAATACAATATATAACTACTTTGTAAGAATAAATTGTGACACAAAATTTTGAATGTTTTTTAAGATATTTTATTCTCACGTTGCACAACTATGTTAATTTTATGATTAAAATATTCTATATAATTTTTAAACATGTATGTTTCGTAAGAATAAAACTGATTTTAAGAATAAACTGATTTGTACTTTTATCGTTCAGACATTCAAAAAGTAAAAAACAAACAATATAATTTCATTCAGATTAAGACATTTGTGCATCATATTCAGATTCAGATGTGCGAATCAGATTCAGATTCAGAGCCTCTTAATAAACAAACAACACCTTCTCCTTAGTTATTGTCTCTGGACCTGAGGTGGCCTTCGTCACCCCAGCTATTCCAGTGGACCGTTCTAACGTGGAGTAGTTTTGCCTCAGGAATATTATGAGTTAATAGTGATTGTCTCCTCCTAAGCATCCGTAGGAGACCATACCTCATCACTATTTCTAATTCTAACCCGTACACCAAACAATCAATTTCAAGAATGACACCATTCCTTTGAATCTAAACCCATGCACCAAACAGCCCCTTAGAACAACATCTCATCACTAGGCCACGTCGAGATTCTCGATTTTTTTGTTTTTAAAAACCATTAAAAAAAATGAGGCGTTAATTTGACATAAGTTGATAAAACAGGGGCTTAAAATGTTATTCTCTTCCTCTTAAATGACATTCACATCCGATTTTAAACAAGTTTGCGGCCAAGGTTTTCTCTCTATCAATCGAAGTAGGCGTCAGTTGAACCACAGATGTAAAACCCTAAATCCCTTCTTCTTATTTATCTCAGTTAGTTACTTATTATTTTCAGCCTGTGTATTTATAAGTATATATTTGGCAACAAATTTTCAAGTTGAAATTATTAAGGATTTTGATACTAATACGAGTTGCCTTAATTACTAGTTAAGCAATTTTCTGAAGTAGAGGATTCGCGTTTTGAACCTATAGCGAGACTCTGCATCTTTGTTGGATTAGAAGGAATAATTGTTTTTTACTTTAAAGTAAATAGGTTTCGAAAGACTTTATAATCCCGGTTTCCATGTTATCTGTATGTTGGTCTCTTTGACTATTGGCTTGCAAATAGACTATCGGTTCTCTCCATAGGTTATATCGGTGCGGAAACCTCGACCCGTGCACCCCTTTTGGGTGCTGACTGACCCTTCCCCAAAACATATTTCTCCAAAACACCCCTTTTGGAGCAATGCCCAAATGGCAGACTATTGGCTCTCTATTTGTATATATGTTATTAAGTGCTCTCCTTGTCTGTTAGTCCCGGTGGAATAAAACCCATGTAGGATCGTTCTTTAGTTCTGATACTACACAAATTTAGATTTTTTTTTGGCATAACGAAATGTTAGCTCACTGATCAAGTAGAAATCTAGCTACGAATGGTACTCTGTGTAATTTGCTTTTAAAGATAGAAACTGGAGACATGTAGTTAGATTTGATCTTAGGAGACCCTTCTTAATCCTAGTTTCGTCCAATTGATAGGTTCATGAAATTGCTGATTCCGTCTAACTAGCGGGATGATGAAGTCTGCTGGACATGCTTTGCTTTCTTCTTTTAAACCTCCTTATTGTTTTCCCCCAAAAAACTGTCACAGATTGCCTTCAAATTTAGTCTGTGGAATCTCAACCACTAAATCAAGGAAAATTCACGCATACCATCAGAAGCAGCAGCGACTTTCGAATTTTGAGATGGGTGCGGAACAGTATTTACCTCCTTGGTTCAGGTAGATATATATATACGAGATGTAATATTCAAAAGGTTCATTTTTTTTCTTTCCATTTTGGCCTCGACTTATTTCTTTTCTTGTTCTCAGTGTTGCCCCAATGATGGAGTGGACAGACAATCATTATAGAACAATGGCACGCCTTGTATCAAAACATGCATGGCTTTGGACAGAAATGCTTGCTGCAGAGACAATTATCTATCAGGAGAAGAACTTGGTACGCGAGTGATTCAGTTGTTTGCTTATGTTTTCTGTGAGAATTGAGTGGAAAAATCTACGAGTGAATGTTGTAGAAAAGCACTGTATACAGAAATATAAACGGCAAATAGGGAAGGTTATGGGTGGGTCGACCCTAAACATTTTTTTGTCTAAAATTTGATTTCTGTAAACGATTAGCGAGTCTAATAAGATTACAAAACTTATATGAATTATAATATCTTGTTTTGTATAAAATGATTTAGGTGGTTTTTATGCATCATATACACTTTTGTCAACTAACCACAACCAAGGTGCCCTAGTGGTCAAGCACCCTGATGTCCTTACAAGAGCTTTTGGGTTCAAACCTCACTAGGTACACATCTTGCGGGTGGCCAGGGAAAGGTTTGAAAACGGTCACGGCCTCACAGGGATACCCCAGTTAGCCCCCATACAATTGAGTCAAAAGACTCGCTCTTCCTGGTAACCTAAACGGGGAAAACCTCATCTGTTCACCCGTTTATACAGTTTGGGCGACTCTTGACTAGTTTCTGTGTTAGCTATTTTTTTTATATTACCCGCATGGACATATCCTAGATTGGCCCATACATAAGTAATGGGTCAATATTGCCACCTCTAATACTCTTTGCAGACCTTTGACTTATGTTCTTTATGATTGTCAGGACAGATTTCTTGCCTTCAACCCAGACCAGCATCCTATAGTACTTCAAATTGGTGGAAATAACTTGGAAAATCTGGCAAAAGCAACTCGACTAGCAAACAGTTATGGTTATGATGAAATTAACTTAAAGTGCGTTCTAATCCATAAACTAACTCTTAAGTTGCTATCTTCATACATTTGTATGTTTACTTTTTATTTATTTATTTATTATCAATTATTATTTTTTCTTTTCTGTCAGTTGTGGATGTCCCAGCCCTAAGGTAGCAGGACATGGGTGTTTTGGTGTTAGTCTTATGCTTGATCCAAAGGTTGAACAGCTTTTCTTAGCTAGATGTTTCTTTAGCGCATGTAGAAAACATGTTTGTTTGTACAAGTTATATCTTACTTAGGCTGGTTTTTGCAAGGGAAGTTTGTTGCTGAGGCTATGTCTGTCATTGCTGCTAATACGGATGTTCCGGTTAGCGTTAAATGTCGTATTGGTGTTGATGATCATGATTCATACAGGCAACTCTGTAAGTGTTTTATTTTTTTCTTCTGGTATATATTTGTGTATGAAAAAGATTGACATACTACATTTTGGATCATATTGGTATCCCTTTAGTGATATGACTTGGATGTGAAATCAGCATTAGTTGGACAAAGTATGATATTGGTGTAGCTTGGAATGAATTACTAGTTGTACAACATTTATATGAATTTTTATAAGGGTTCACAATTAGAAGTGTTAAGTTAATGGCAAGTTTCTATAGTCAGGTAGGTAGTGTTGTTTGGTGACAGAATGCATACTACTATAAAGTGCACATGCATATTTATAAAAAAATGTTTATACACTAGTGTATGTAGTTGATGAGTGTCTTCATAATTACACTTGCATGTATTTTGCAACTCATAATCGTTGGATTTTTATTTGCAGGTGAATTCATACACACAGTTTCAACTCAATCACCAACTAGACATTTTGTAATACATTCCAGAAAGGCATTGCTGAATGGAATTAGCCCTGCTGATAATAGGAAAATTCCTCCCCTGAAGTATGTAACTCAGTCAATTGATAATCTTGATATGCTCATGTTGTTTTTCCTTTTTCTTTTTTTAATTGTAAAACGTTAAGTAGAGTAGTAACAGGTTTTTCTAAAGGATATCAAGAATGCTTTAGAGTCGTAACACCTTCACGTTCATTCTTTCGCTATATCCTTGGGCCTTGACATGATGTTTATGGCTTTATATTGTGCAGATACGAGTTCTACTATGCACTTCTTCGTGACTTTCCAGACCTCCGTTTTACAATTAATGGAGGCGTAAATAGCATTGATGAGGTAAGTATTCTGCTGTTTTATATATTCATGTTAATTATTTTATTAATTTATAGCTATAAGAAATTGATCTACTTATCGTGCTAGAGAAAAGTTTTAAGGATAATAGTATGTTAAGTTTCTTGAAGACCATGCTTAATAATTATGATGAAAAGTTTGTATGGGGAAATCATGTTAGTATTTCTGTAACGTTATAATTCTTTCGCCATTATGTAATATGTGTCTTATAGTTTATGTGTCGCTGCATGCGGGCACATTATTCACCATTTAATAGAAATTTTTGTATAGCTGCGCTAAGCCTACGCTTGTAAAATCATGTTAGTAGTTTCACTAGGTGTTCATTCTTTCTCCATTATGTATCCATCTGTTATAGCTTCCTTATAAATCCTATGCTTGACCCTAAAGGCACCCACTATATACAAGTATCTCAATTGCTGAGTATAAACCCAATTATATCAAAGGTTACAAAAATATTACAGTCAAAATTCTAATGTTTATAGTTTCACTTAGCTTTTCTATATCTTACATTTCTCCTATTCAATCACTAGGTGCGTGCAGCACAAAATGAAGGAGCACACGGTGTTATGGTTGGTCGTGCTGCCTATAATAAGTAAGAATATTTAGACAATAATAATTGAATGTCACTTGTTCTATACATGATGTTAGTTGACATTTACTGAAGTTGTGCTTGAATTTTTTGACAGTTCATGGGCCTTGTTAGGGAACGTTGATACTGCAATTTATGGGGCACCACCTAGTACTGTCACTCGTCGTCAGGTTCGTCAAAGTACTGTAATTCATTATATAAATTTTTGTATATAAATGCTTTAATTTCCAAATATGTGTTCTGTAGGTTTTGGAGAAATACCAGGTCTATGCTGATTCAGTCATAGGAATCTATGGAAATGGTAAACCAAGTCTGAGGGATATAGTTAAGGTATGCGTGTTGTATGTCTTTTTGGTAGTGAAAGTTAGAAATGGCAAGACGAGTGGGTCTGGTTAACGCGTGACTACCTTTTTTATTCATTATAAGTATCTTCCATGTATAAAAAAGAGCCAAAACGATATTCTTACCCTAATAATTTAAATCTTTGAACAAAAATTACTAAGGCGGTTTTATGCATGTTAAAGTTTTCTATGCGTGACTTTCAACCCATTTGACATCTTCCCCTATTCGCTAGCTCTTTTACTTGACCTGTCTGTAACCAGATACAACCTAAGACCCGTAATTAAGTATGAAACTTTACCAGAGCTTGCATTTGATGCTGTTGGTTTAATTTCTTCAGACCAGTAGCAATAGTAAAAGAAGCTTCCTTTGCCAGAAAGATTTAAATAAAAATCATGATTTTTCATTACGAAGATGTATCATGTCACTATCTGTTACTAAAATTATGAAATGTTGGTAAGGCAAGCTGTATAATGGGTTAAAATTGCCACCTCTAGTATACTTATTTTTGAAAATTCAACTTCTAGGAGCTTTTGTACAGCAAATAAACATACAAAAAGAACATGAGACTTGTTGATGTGCTTTGTAGGTTCATGCTTATTAATGTAAGGTGGCTGTTGTTATACAGGCCTGTCTGAGTTCTCTTATTTTGGAATGATATAGTGATAATGTGCGCATGTTGCTTTCGTGATTAGCTACAAATGTGTCTAACTAGAGATAGAAATTACCATATGAATCATAGTTTTGTGCTTCCAGGTTTTCTTGTAATACTGATATAAACTTTGGTTCGTATGGTCGTATGGGTTCAACTTATAATCTCTGTAAAATGCAAAATGTGTACTATTTAATCATCCAAATCTAGAAATTAATCTTCTTTTTCCCTTGGAAATTGACTAGAGAGCCCTTGCTATATATTTTTGAAATGCTTTAATCTCTCATTTGCATACCACTTGCTCGTTGTGCTGCAGCCTCTATATGGTCTCTTTTGGGGAGAGACTGGAAATGGCGTGTGGAAGCGGAACGCTGATTCTGCCTTCCATCATTGCAAGGTAACAAAATTTTAGTACACATGCTTTTAATTGATGAGTTTAAGTGTGCTCTTTGGTCTCGTAATAAACGAGTTACAATCAAATTTGTCAGTCAAGCTGATTATCTAATCGTTGCAACTTTAAACAGCAAAAACATGTCCAAACACTATCTTCTACAATCGGCTTTGTTGCTTGATGATTTAATTCCCGATTGCATGATCACTTTAAAAATTAAACATATAAACACCTCTTTTATCTTTTTGTGTTTGAGTTATGTTGTTTAGTTGTTAAGTCCATAAGCTGTTTATTCATTTTGTGGCAAGATCATCTTATGCCCATTTTAATTAACATTCTTTTCTTATGCCATCAGGCAAATAAGGTTAATTCACCTTTAACATTTTGTCCTAATTCCTAAAACTAGGAAATATTGGAGTTTGTATAGCACATCACAGATTGGAGTTGGTATTACAAATATTTACTTAGTATGCTGACTGTCTTTGTAGACATTCAAATCTCTGATGGAGGAAACAATATCGGCAATGCCTGATAGAGTTCTGGATGCACCTGTAGTTGATGCATATTCAACCACTTGCATAGATAAATTTGCTAATTCGGTGAGCCTGCTTCCGTTGCCTTATACAGCCAAAGAAGAGGAACAAGAAGAAGAGTTGTTGTATGCTTAGTTTGTGATCACTATACAAAGTTTTGATTGATATATTACTAGTAAACTTGATCACATATTTTGTGCCGTAGCTGACATTCTTTTGGTAAGTAGATACCATTACTACGTAACTGTAAGTTAAAGAAAACTGATGAAAGTGGAATGTTAATCCTATGGAAATCATGATGTTGCATGTTTATGTAGACTCGAGGCTTCACTTATGAAGTTATAGCTGCATCTTTCTACTGCTAGTCTGGTACGTTGGTAGTTTATTTTGGAATAAATGACCTAAACTGCATTCTTTTTAAGTACAGGTCGAGTTTGTTGGAGTGGAACTATTTTTTCTGTCACAATTTTTGTTTAAAACGGTTAACTTCAAATCTGACTTTGGCAATCAGCTTCAATTTTGTTATTGTTTCTTTGCGTGACAAATAGATAAAAGCATTTTGTATTATATTATTTTTCTTAAATGGTGAACTGAAAAATTGATTGACATAGTTTTATTAAATTGATCGACATAGTTTTATTCAATGTTTTGAAAACTTGTTTTTAATCGACCCGGTCGAGTCACTGGTTCGACCGCCGGTCAACCCGGTCTTCCCCAACAAAAAAATAAAAAAATATTTGCAATGATATAAATATATATATATATATATATGATGAATATTCTATATGTTGAGCTTGAAATTGATTTACTAAATAATATAACATGTAAAAATAGTATTACGTCGCAAATATATATAATTAACTTGCTTTATTTGTAGAAAACACGAAAAAACCAAAACCCGGCTGGGTCTCGAGAACCGGGTTGACCTGGGTCACTTCAAAACCGGCGGGTCTAACCGGGTTTCGAAAATATTAAACCCGGTTTAATTTGACCCGTTTTTTCGACCGGAACCGGTTTACCCGGTTGAACTAGCCGGGTCGAACCGGGTTTCAAAACATTGGTTTTATTTAGTATCACTGACTAATGATAAAACTTGCCAGTAGTTGATCATTTAGATAAGAGTAAATTGCATGGTTCATCCCTGTGGTTTGGGTGATATCCCTAAGCCAGTCCCTGATCTTTTTTTTTGCCTCATCCATCCCTAAAATCAAAATACATAACAATCGTCCACCCCTAACTCTAATGGTCGGATTTTTTTTCGTTAAGTCCGTCCCAAGTGGGGGCAATGTGCTTAGGGGTTTAAAGAGAACAATAACGACTAACGACAGACATCGATATATGTTATAAAAAACTGAAAGTAAACAATTTGACTACTAATTTTAAGTAAACAAATTATATACAGTAATTTTTGGTTACTTGTTTTTCACTCGTACACAATTTCACTTCACTAGATGACTCTGAATCTGCTAATTTGTATACCTAAGTTATTGTAATTCAAAGATAATGTGAACCACTGACTTTTTTTGTCCATGAGCATCACCCCAAGTATATATGGATAACTTTTTTTCCTTCGTACACACATGAGCAACAAAAAATTTATGTTAAAAGGAGCTATAAATAATTTGTATAACAATGTACATGTTATAGGTTAGTTACCCGAAGGATTCATTAAAAATAACTTTAAAACATCAACACAATACTAATTAACATGTTGTCAAATCAATAAATTTTACATAAGTATGCCTCCTTTTTGTGAAATAACTAAGTCATGTGTGAATTTTTTTTTATCATATTGCAAGATGCATTATAAGTAACAAAAAGTGGAGTATAAAACATTTTTAAACTTGTAAAGACTACTTTCAAAACTTTTATCAATAAAATAAAACTACTCTCTTACTTCAAATAGTATTGGATCACATATGCCAACTAATATTTTAAACAATACTTATTTTATTATAGTTTTTGCCGATTTTTTGTAACAATAGATTACAGTACATAAGATATCAATACACTCAAACCACTCAAGTTGACAATACGACTATCACCACCCACCATCCCAATAAGTTGACACAATACACCCAATTCACCCAATATCTACCCCCTCTCCGCCATATGTGCTCCTAAAAATACTCCCTCTGTCAATAAAATGAGCCTGGGCTATGCAATATGGGACTGTACCCCCCAGTCATTTACGATTGTTTTTCATATGTATAGTTTCCACAAAATAAAATCTCTTGACAATTAAAATGTGTATGGGTCAACTCTACTTGTGTACAACCATGGTAGTTGACATCAATTCAAACATCATTCTAATATTATCATTTCATGTTTATTCAAGGGATTTAAGACCCACACACCAGGGGCCCACCAAAACTCTATGACTACCCACAACCACTTACAACCACACGATTCTCCCCATTTTTTCCAATCCATAAGAATGCCACATTCCGAAGTCGGGTTTATCAGTGATTTCGATCTGCTATCAAAGACAACATCACCTTGCGTGTACGTATTGTCCGTACTTGGATGCAGGCTTTTTATAAACCAACCACCGAATCAAAAACATGGAAATGATACTGATGGATGAACAAGTGAGAAATATGTTTTTTTTTCATTTTATAATCTAAATATCGTTTTCTATTTTAATTATTTATCGCTGATCATGACACTCTTTATTATATGCCGAAGAAACAAAAACCTCAAGCTTCTGTGGAGAAGCAGAAAGTTAACAAATATTTAAGCATCGACCTGAGGAAGAAGGTTCCTGCAGTAACCTTACAATGTTACAGTTTGGGTTGAAATACAACCAAAGTTTCGGGTTGTTCCACTAATCGGATGCGCCTAGCTTCCTTTCAACCACCGGTTGTTGAAAAATAGTACTGAATTTTCAAGGATCATTTCAAGGTTTCGATTTTTAGACCTTTCAGTACGTGAGGAACCGGTCTAACGCCTTGAGGAAGCTGGGGCAATTTGGTATGAATTGTTATATATGATTACCGGATTAGTGTATTTTTGTGTTTGGATTGAAATCACATGATTCCAGTATTTGGTGTGCCAGTATGTGAGTATGGACAGGAGGTTGCATGAATGAGCTCATGCACATCCGCTCACGCCAAATTGGGACCTCATTCAAGACTCAGCCACTTCCCCTCATGAAGTATAAGTACGTTATATCAATTATACACTCTTATACACTTCTCCCTGTCCTATACCTCTAGTCACACACTCTGAACCGCAATATTCAAATCTGGATCTTCTATGGTAGGGGTGAATAAGAACTTAGATGCACGTTTGTTGGGAAGTAGATAGCCGTGAACAGTTGTGATATACCCTAAATGCCCCCCCCCCTAGTATGATCATGGCAAAATCATTCTTGTGCTTCAACTGGCCATGATGAAGTTTTGGGATGGTATAACCTTTTTTGCATATTTCAATAAAACTGTTTTATTACCTTCCTTCTTTGTATGAAGTATATGCATATAGTGCATAACTTTATATAGCAAAATAGCGTTCAGAAAGGTTACAATTGAGAACCAAGCACTTCCCTCATAATGGGACGAAATGTTATCAATGATGATTTGAACGATAAAGCAGAGTATCGGTAAAAGAGGACCCCCACTATACCTTGCACATTACGATGATCAACTATTATGTAATGTAAGGTTCCTTTATCCGTGCTAATTTCCCCGAACTTTGTGTTGGTTAGTAAAGAAGGAAATGAAAATTCAAAAATACCTATCGATCCGCGATCTCAACTGCTTCTAAACACTCGACCAAAAGATGACTTTGTGAAAAAATTTCCATTCCGAACTATTGACAGCGCCTTTAAGATGTTGGAGCATCTACAAATCAACTCCCATACATTAAAACAACTCCTGATGTATGTTGTGTTCTACTACAATTTTTTAATACTTTATTCACAGTGCATGCTGTCGATAATTGTTTGCACTATCATAGCCATCCATGAGAAGAAGGAAGTGTGGTAATAATTGGCATGTTCGTACCCAGTCGTAGAAAATTTAATTAAAGTTGTTTCCAAGCTAAAATATTACACTGTGTAAGGCTGCTGCGGATGAAAGATATTTTGCCAACTAATAATTTATTGGCGTTAGATTGGTAAGGAGGTTGTTGCCTTTAAAGTAGCTATGATAATTCAACAAAAAAGATTGTATGCCGTCGGTGTTCAAATGTGTTGCGTTTTGTTTTGGGTGATCCAGACATTGACTGACTCTCTCAATTGAGTGTCCGCTACACCAAACCAGGATACTTGTATAATCCATGGACATTTTTAACATATTTACAAGTTTGTGTGTGTATAAACTGACATGTTCAATCTTTGTGTTGCAGCCTGAAAATGAAGCAACAAGTGCCAAACTCCTTGCCATTACTACCTCTTGGTTAAAGTGTTGTACTTTTTAAAATTCAATATAAAGCTATTATATTTTTAACCTGCTTACATTTGTACCAGTCCCCTATCACTCACACTGCTTACCCTACTCGTAAATTTCATCTAACGAACCCTGTTTTATCTTTCCAGGATCTTGAGTCATAAACGGATGAGAACACCACACCTACCAATGCTCTCAAAAGTACTGCTACAATGTCCCTTGAAAAGCCGCAAAAAATCCCACGATCGCGCAATCAGATGACAGTACACTCAAGGGCGGTAGAATGTTCCAAAACCCAAAGAGACCCTGAGGCGTCACCACGCAGACGAGGCAGCCCGGCAGCGCGAGATTCAGCAGACTAACGAGGTAACATTGTGCCGGTCAAGAATTGAAAACTGGATGATTGCAAGATAAGCGAAGCCAAGGACGCTCTTCTCTAGAGCCATTACCACCCTACACTGGCAACAGCACGCCTATAGGTGCCAGTATATTACCCCCACGATTAACCAATAAATATACGACAAAAGATCAAGGAATGTCCCCCTCCCGCGTGGCAAATGCCTTTAAAGTAAATGCCAGATCAAACAGCAATGTGAGTCCCAAGTCCCCCTGGACTGTGGTGGTCTGTATGTATGCATTCACCTCCTATTTTGCAGACCATGATTTTTGATTACTGTGCCAGATTCAACATAAGTCCATTCATTATAACACCATCCAGTCAATTCAACTATTAGCTTGAATCTGAAAAATGTAAACCCGATCAACGAGCCTTTCCCACCTTCCAGGATATATTATCTTCTACCCTTCCCGGTGCCTCCCCGAGTCTATACGCTAGTTATTTCAATTATGCAGCGGGACCTAATATCCTTGGCAGCTGGCCTATCCATTTAATTGAGTACCGGGTGCCGACATCATGAAGTGATAAGTGTATGTTGAATCGTTCTTACACCTATGAAATCGCAATAAACGCGGATTTACTTATCTATTGTGAATCCTAACCACTCTACTCTCACAATCAGATAAAACACACAAACACACTCTCGAACACACTCACCGACACTGAACACACACCCACACCACACACAGCACACAACCCATAACCACACGTACACACAATCTTTCATCCCCAATCAATACTGCCCCTACTCAACTCCAAGCCCCCACGCCAACCGACGCCCCTCACACTACAATCCCCTTTGCTAACCATAAATACTCCCTCCCCGTCCCGGCCTCACCCCCCCCCGGCTGGGTGACACGTCGCCCGTGTGGAAAGCCCTGTGTACACCTACACCCGCCTGTGCGGGACGACCCGAGGTTACAACCCACATACCCCCCATTAATACCATGAAATGCCCCGGAATTTACAACCGTTACCAGGGATGAACCCGCCGTTTAGGAACTAGGTCGGTTCGAACGGGCGTGGGTTTTTCAATAACATCTGGTTTATGTTAGTATCACTGACTGAAATGAAAAAACTTGCCCGGACGTTTGAATCATTATTTCTGGCTCAGCGTCCGATACAGTGGTAAACGACCCAGTAGGTTTGGGAGATATCCCTACATCCATTCCCCTGGTTTTTTTTTGCCTCCATACCAAACCTAAAATCTCAAAAATACATAAAATCGGTCCATGCCCAACGCAAATGGAGCGGGGGGATTTTTTTTTCCGTTAAGTCCGTCCCAAGTTGGGGCAATGTGCTTAGGGGTTTTAAAGTAGAGCCCCATAACCGACTGACTGTCGACAGACATCGAAATATCTAATAACACAACTGAAAGGGTAAACTCAATAGCCTCCTAAAATTTGGATTATCCACCAAACTTCAACCCATTAAAAACCTTCAATTTTGGTTACAATGTTATTTCCCTCGTAGCCACAATACACTATCACTATATGCCTCCTGAATCTGCTAATTTTGAAAACCTAAGTTGTATAGTGAATTTCCGAAGGATACTGTTGAAAGCCCCGTGACATGATTTTGTACCATTGAGCATCACCCCCAGTATATAAGATAAACTTATAATTCGCTACGTACACACATGCATTCCACCAAAAACCATCTATGTTAAAAATGAAGCTATACATAATATTGAATAACCATTGTAACCATGTTGACTAGGGTTATAACCCGGACCGTGGCCTAACCAACTCCCCACCCAAAACCCCCCACCCCCCCCAACCAGCATACCCCATATGACCCCCACCCCCCATTTAACATACAGTGAACAGCCTGACCTTAAGATAGCCCAAACACCGTCAAGTTGGACTAATAATATCATCCTCAAGGCCGCTCAGTCCATATCCGTACCACCCCCCGATTGGGCGTGCTAACCCCATATTACAACTATGTACCGCCAACAATCCCAACTTTATCTACCATCAACTCCAACTACACACTTATACTATCAACTCGTAAAAGTGCTACCACTCTATGCCCAGCTACATATTTTTCAACCATGGTACAAACAAAGGTTCACATTCATAACCGTCTAATCACCACGTTAGGAAGAATAACCAAAAACGCAGGAAGCACACGAGTAAGACCACGCATCCTACTTGGTAACCAGATATGACTCCAATCAAGCATTCACCACAATCCTCAGGAGCTCTATAATAAATTCTTCCTCTGAGATCTATATTAAACACAAGCCCATGTTTTAACTTCTTTTTTGGATCACATGGAATTGATTACGTTATATTAGGTAGGAATCAAACTATCTAGTAATCTAGACCACTCTATCATCAATTTAACACTAAAAATGAATTACCATAGCATCAAAGCCACCCCATTGGCTCAAATCCGGCCATGGCTAGTTGGATTGGTTGGGGGTGGCCGAGCACCTGCTAGCCACCCCATTGGCTCCGTACCTGATTGTGGTCTTTTCCATTTTGCATTATTTCTTAACTTAATTTAATATCACTCTTTAAAACCGACTACCCAATCACTTTTTTAGTTACGAGCCTTTTTTTTAATTCACACATTTCTTTTATCCCCAATTCAAAATCAATAGCAAACCCTAAAAACAAAACCAGGTCACGGCTCGTCCGTTTTGTGTTTGTGGAAGAAGAGCAATAATCCTTACCTCATGGACCAACATAAACCCATGTCGTCGTTTCTATGCTTGTCCACAAAGGTTTAACAGTTTGATTGTGTGCAATTACTAGTTAGGGTTTAATGAATAACGAATTTAGTAGTGATTTGTTTTTTGGTTGTTATAAACAAGACTCTGATTGCATTTTCTTTGATTGGATGGATTCCCCAGTGTGCCAACGTGCAGTGGAAATTATACGTGGTCTATTAAGGACAAGAAACCAAATTGAAGCCTATGTGAGACAAGTTGAAGCAGATTGTGCAAGGCTTAGACAATATTTGTATATGTCTTGGTTGGCTTTTGGCTTGTTTGTTGTTGTTCATCTGTTAACCTAAATCGCTTCAAAATGTCTTAGGTTGTTTCTTATGATGTTCTGATCTAGATATGTAAGATGTACTAGCAAGTAGCAACATGAAATTTGTGTTTTGTAAAAGGTTGTTCCATGTAATGAAAATGTTGCTTATCAATTAAAGTCTTTGCAGTTGAATTCATGTTTAACCTTTGTGGGTAATTTGTGTGTTTGACCTATTAAGTCAAACATAAACCATTATGTGAGTAAGATTTAGTTGTTTTCATTGAATGACTTTGTAAAGGCATTAATATTGCAGATCACAAGTATAGTTAAAACATACACAAGTATAGGTTTGCATTTGTCATGTTTGGTAATTTCATAGATTGACCTTTTTAAGTCAACAAACATACACTAAAATTGCATATCACAAGTATAGTTAAAACATACCACACATATAAGAGTTATACAATTTGCAGACCTCAAACATGTATCACAAATGTACTTGTGAAGACATTTGACAAATACAGACCATGAACATTGCACATTGCAGACCCAAGAAACTTGATAAATCTCAGTTGGAGACACAAAAAAAGTGACAAATTCAAAACACAAACATTGACATTGCCAGACCACTAATGAGTCTAATTTCACTTTGGAGTCCATAAAACATGATATAGTGCATACCCCAATACAGACAAATACAGTCCCAAAACACAATGAGTTGCAAAAATAACCAATTGCAGACAAATTGCAAGAAACACAAAACATGACAATTACGTCACCTAATAGTCTAATATCACTTTGCAGACCACAAACATGACAATTGGATACCACAAACATGACAATTAGTAGACCAAAAAAATTACAATTAGTTTATACATTTAGTGCAGAACAATTAGCAGACCAATATATGCAAATATTTAAGACATAAGTAACAAAAAGCTTTTTATAACCATAGTTCTAAACATTCCAAATATCCCACAAAATTCAAGTTTTTTGTTGCATATACAATGCAACTATTGAAAATACTAAAACATAAGACTTAAGTTCTAAACATTCCAAGATTCATAAGAACTTTGAAAAGTACAAAAACATAGGAAATTCAAAAGAAACAGAACACAACTTCCCCACACAAGCTATTTCTTATTTAACTGCTTCTTAGGTGCATTCCCAGATGATTGAGTAGCCTAACTTGCAGAACCTTTAACATTTGCAGAACCCTTATGTACATCAGTCTTTTTCCCTTTTTGAGCAGCTTCCTTTGAACCACTTGCAGTACCTATTTTTTCCCTTTTATAGCAACTCCAATTGAAGCACTTGCACCTCTTCCTTTTAATGCATCAGTCTTGTTACCTTTAGGAACATCAGGACCTTTGCAACTCCTTCTATTATGATCTTTAGTGTGACACAAAACACATGTCACAGTTTGTGATCTCATAGATAGTTTGTTGTTCCTCACCATAGGTATATCCTCACCTGCTGATTTCTTTCTTTTCTTTGGTGGCCTTCCCACTTGTGGATGGTGGTTTGGAGGAAGAATTATTGTGGGTATGTTGGACTTTGGCCACATGATCTTTCCTTTGATTGGATTGATGTGGTGACTATAAATTTTCCTCCATGTATCTAGTTTATAACATGGATGGACCCAAGTCTCAGGGGCACCAACCTCAACTCTGTTAGCGGCCATGTTCTATATGCTTTCCATAGCATGTTTGCAAGGCATTCATGTTAATTCCTACTTTCTATAAGTACATGTCCTATTAGCTACATTAACCACACATTGATCATGAAATGATTCGTTCATGTGGTTTGGGTGAAATCCCTAAGCCTGATCTTTTTTTGCCTCGTCCATCCCTAAAATCAAAATACATAACGTCGTCCATTTCTAACTCTAACGGTCGGATTCGGATTTCGATTTTGATTTGGTATAACTTTTAGGTGAAATGAGGAGAGAGAAAATTAATTAAAAATACATTTTATGAAAATGAATTTTGAAGAATAGGATAAATGACTATAGGAACATGTGGTTCAGAATATTACTAAGGGCTCGTTTGGTACATAGGTTTAAAAGGGTATGGATTGATTGAAATTCGATATCAGTTGTTTGGTGTTTTCTTTTGGACATAAATGCAGGTTTCATTTCAATTGCTAGCTGAAAATTCATTACCTTTCTCTTTGTTATAGGTGCTATTAAGCATAAAAAATCTTGATTGATGGATATAATGTCTGTAAATGAAGGTGTAATTAGTGTGTGTGTGTCTTGAGAGAGAAATTAAGTAACTTGTCTTTTAATTGAATAAAATTTTTATATACAATCTTGACCAACTATGAAAAATAAACTATCTCCTCCTATTTATAGTCTCATAGGAGGAGGGATTTGTTAACTTAACAGTTTTAGTCCCTATACTTATAGAAGTACAATACAAGTAGATTATTTCTAATTTATAACAGGTGCATATTGCATATTGTTAGCTCGCTAACAACCACAATTGCTAGCTGTCAACCACAATTACTCATCACAAGCTAGCTAACATACCTTGTTAAGAAAATAAGAGATAAGGTGATAAACATTTCATGTTTTTGAGCCCACAAGAGATGTTAGTGAATCCAACCCATACTGGTTGGTTTTGTAGAGTCCCACCCATAAAGTAACGATTTTAATTTTAGGGTTCGCTTGATATGTAGGTGGCGTTGGAATTAGATTTGAATTCGAATTTAGATTTGAATTCGGATTTGGATTTGGATTCGGTATAGGTTTTAGGTGGAAATGAGGAGAGAAAAAATTAATGATTATTTTAAAATATTTTATTTTATAACTAAAACTAGTTTAAAATACATTTTATTGAAATAAATTATGAAGAATAGGACAAATGACTATAGGAATATGTGGTTCATAAAATTACTAAAATTAAAATCGTTTCTTTATGGGTGGGATTCTACAAAACCCACTAGTATAGGTTGGATCAATGTTTTGAAATCCGGTTCGATCGTTTGAACCGGTTTCGATTGAAAAAATGGTCAAATTAAACCGGATTTCATATTTTCAAAACCCGGTTAGACCCGCCGGGTTTGAAGTGACCCTGGTCAACCCGGTTCTCGAGACCCTGCCGGGTTTTGATTTTTTTGTGTTTTTTACAAATAAACCAATTTAATTATATATACTTGCGACGTAATTTTATGTTTACATATTATATTTGTTAGTAAATGATTTTTAGAGTGCTGGGAACGGTCGTGCCGTTCTTAAAAATTCTCAAAAAATTGTGCCACGTCAGCAAAATGGAGAACGACACCAGAAACTGAACGGCACCACATTTGCTGGGGTATCCGTTGGCATCACATTTCTGATGCCGTTGGCCATTTTTTTTTAAATTTACTTAATTTTAAAAAATACCCAATATAACGACAATTCGTCGGGATTAACAAATGGGGTTTGGAAATTAGGATAAAAGGCATTTGGTTATATGGAGGTTGAGAGGAGGAGCCCGGATTGTTGGTCGGATTTGTAGAAGACCCCGGAATTTGGTTGTTTGGGTCGTTTAGCATACCCGAGATCCAATTATTTTGGTTGAGATTCATTTTTTGGAGAGAAAAATAAGAGAAGTAGAAAAGTGTGTGTTATAAAATATATTGAAAGTGTGTGTAAAATATGAAATAATAAGGAGGTATTTATAGGATTTTTAAGGGGTAAAAATGGCATTTTTTGGGGTTTAAAATTCAAAAATCCGCTCCCCTCAACGAATATAAACGGTTATATTAAAAAAAATAGAACGGCGTGGGCTGTTATGAACGGCGCCAGACTCAACGGCGCGAGGCACGGAGTCGTGCGCATTTCATAAATCTCGCGCCGTTCTTTGGCACGAGAGAACGGCACGACCGTTCCTCAAGCTCGGCTTAATATATAAAATATTCATGATTTATATATATTTTCTTTTGTATCATTGCAAATATATTTATTTTTGTTGTGCAAGACCGGGTTGACCCGATGACTCAACCGTTCAAAACATTGAGTTGGATTCACCCACATATCTTGGGGGCTCAAAAAGATAAAATGTTTATCACCCTATCTCTTATTTCTTTAACAAGGTATGCTAGCTAGCTTATTATGAGTAAATTGTGGTTGAGAGCTAGCAATTGTGGTTGCCATCTAGCTAGCAATATGCAATATGCAATATGCACTATAACAAAGAGAAATGCATTCCCTCCGTCTCTAAATAAGGTGCTGTTTGTTTATTAAGAGACTCTGAATCTGAATCTGATTCGCACATCTGAATCTGAATCTGATGCGCAAATGTCTGA